>VNJW01004905.1:0-136085 GCA_008042615.1 Drosophila auraria | reverse complement strand
TTTTTTTTTACATCACCAAATTGGATCGATTTTCAATGATCCAATTGCTGACTGCAAGGGTATATAAACTTCGGTTTACCGAAGTTAGCTTTCTTTCTCGTTTTACTTTACTTTTTACTTCACTTGAGTTGACTACAATTTAGGGTTCACAATGACAGTTGACAGACTTTTAAATGCATTCTTTTGTTGGCTCGCAGGACTCGACTTTCATTTGGAAAACTATTCCTTTGGCCCGCATTTAATTGCTGTCCCAGAAATAGGAAGCACGAGACCCAAATTGTCCGCCGTCGTTGTTTGATTTCGCTAAGCGATTCCCCAACACGAAAGTAATTGCACTTTTCTAGGGTCCCGGGGCGAGACAATGTTTCAAATTGAAACTGGCAGCAGGACAGATGGACAGATGCCCGAGCGGAAGCCAAGGAAAGGAAGCCAAGACAACTGTCATTTGCCAGATGCTAGTTTGCCAGTTGAACGGAAAAGAATTTAACCCGACAGCCTTTAAATATTCTAGGTCTAAGAATACTAAAAAGAGTAACTATAGTTACAGTTTCAATATAAAAGAAAGTATGGAAATTATTTGTATATTTTTACAGAGGGAACTGCAAGCTCTACATAAAATAGAGTAAAATTAGTTTGATTATCGTAGAAAATATTGAGAATATATTATATTTAAAACAGATTTTAGTGCTATCGATAAAAATTTAAATAGAAAACCCAAAGAAATAACTTTGCTAGCTCCCTTCCTCTCTGCAAAAAAAGAAAAACTGAAGGAACTGGGAAAAAGGGAGGAGAAAATCCAGGGAAAATCCCCAGTCAAAAAAGGAGTCCGGAGAAAATCTGTGCGTGTCTGCGGGACAAATGGACAGGCACTGCGATTCGATCGGTCAGTCTGGGAATCCGGTAAACAATTTGCATGAGCGGTCGCTCCTAGGCATATTAGCAACGTTTGACCAAGCATTACTTTGGCGTCTCAAATGTGTTAATAATACAATTTTATTTGTCTGCTCGGGCACAATAAAAGGAGGGAAAGAAGGAAAGGAACGGAACGGAAGAGGGACTGGACTGGAAAAGGGAAAAGGGCAAGAACGAGCGGAAAATTTACGGTGCGTGTTGTGAGGCCTCAATGTCCTGGACAACGAGCGAAATTCTGTGGCCTTTGCCAGACTATTTTTGAAAAGGGTTTGACATTTAAGGCACACTCGCACACTCGCACACACACTTGTGCCCCCCCGAAATGACAAAACGATGTCTAAACGAGCTCCGAACGAGCGTACGCAAAAAATAAACGCCGAGTAAAATACAAAATAAATAAAATAAAGCAAAACTCCGCAGCTGCCGGGATATCCTGCCCGATATCCTGCCGCCGCCGCCGCCGGGGGTATATATCCCTCTTCCTTCCGCCCCTCGGCCAGTGCTTAAGCACACCCACACATCTGCATTCGTCTGCTGACCAGCGTAGACAAAATTGAGCACTAAAACGCACACAACAGCCTTTTGGCAACCAAAAAAATATAAAACGAGAAGAAAATATAACAATAATGGTACAGTGGTGAAAAACTGAACTTAAATTAATTCAATTAAAAGTTTATAAATATAAAACAAATTTACAAGGGAGCTAAATTTACCCGACAACTACTGGCTTATTATTTCCCAATTTAAAAACCAAATAAACCTTGAAAAGTGACCAAGTGTGGCTTCCACTGTCCCTTGTTCGGGTTCCTCGGGTTCGGGCAGGGGGACTTCAAACGGAGATGCAGAGCAGAGCGTGTTATACATTCATTACACACACCCGCACACACCAAATAAAAAAAAAAAAGGTAAACTGACCTTTTTGTTAAATGTCTCAATTGGCGCAGGAGCGGAGCGCGGGGCAGGGGCTCCGTTTGATGCTTAATGTGCTTAATGTTTTATGCAGGGCAGACCAGAAAGCGCTCTGAGAGTGGAGGGCAGGGTAGGGAGCAGAGCACAAGCGCCACAAATAATACATTTAATTTATTCATATAAAGACGAGCCCCCGATGTCCACTTGGCCCCGTCTCAGGCGTTATAAATGATGCCCGAATCTCTTTCAAATTTCGCCAACCAAACATGCACGGCAAGAAAAGGTGGGAGCACAAATAATGAAATAAAATATATATAATTTCAGATAATTATGGTATCATGACACCACATTCTTGGTTTTGTTTATTGAAGGTTTCATTCATTCATTCTTTTAAAAATATAATTTCTAGATAATTTCTAAATAGGAATTTATTAATTAATATTAGTAGAAGTAAGTTTTTGCTTATTTAATATTTTTAAATAAGAATATTTAGCATAAAATATATAAATTATATGAAATATAGAGCATTATGGTGTTATGACACCATATTCTTGTTTTTATTTATTGAAGTTTTCATTCATTTTTCTTCTAAAAATATAATTTCTAAATACAAATTTTTTAATTAATTTTAGCTTAAGAATTAATTTTTCGTACATCATTCAGGCTTAAAATTTTTATCATATGCTTATCGTTCTCTCATATACATAAGCCCCAAAATAGCTTAAGAAAAATTACTTCAATTATCAAAAGCAACAATGTGTAGTGTCATAACACCATTTATTGAAGCTTTCATTCCTTGAAAAATATAATTTCTATATACAAATCCATTAAATAATTTTATTTCAAACAGGAATTTTTCGTTTAATATTTACTATTTTCTTCTTTCAGATTTTAAATCTTTTATTATATCTTTATCTTCCTCGCATATACATAAACCTTACTCCAATTAATGAGAGCAACAATGTATAGTGTCATAACCCCATAAGTTTTCTTCCATGTGTAGTGTGACCCTCGCTCGTGTGCATTATTGTCCTGTTTGATTCTTTTCATTTCGCTTTCATTGCTGATTACATTATTTATTTGTGGCCGTGTGCAGTCGCCTTAATTTTTGGTCACGCAATCGTAGGTGCTGGGACCTAGGCCCGTAGGTGGGTCGAAAATTACACACATTTTTGAATTGAGCAATTTGTATCTGGTGGATGCGGTCCGCTTGTCTCGCAATAATGCCAATAATAACAATGGGCGCGTGTCTGTTTGTTCGCCACTTGATAAATGAGAGGGCCAAGTGGGCCAAAGGGGTGCGGCACCCTCGCAGCCCTTAAGGTGTTAACTTGCCCTATTCTTCGCTTGCTTGTTGGTTTTTGGCCTTTGATTAAGTTGCTGGGCGTGTTTCCGCTCTGCCAGCAGCTGTTTTGGTCAGTGCAAGGGCGTGGCCACGCCCAGCCGCCCCCACTAAACTATATCTGGCACATAAATTTATGTATAAATATCTAGTTCTGCGTTTTTGGCAGGGCGTAACTATTTAGGGTGACAACGGGCATTTATTAGGCTGCAGGAAAGAGTCTAAGAAGGTTAGATAATATTATTAAATATCTGAAAAAAATGCAAGGGTTCTGTAAGAAATTAAATCGTTAATCGATAGGCAAAGTTATTCGTCCCGATATGCCTCTCTGTCTGAGTTTTGATATTATTAAGCACTCAAGGGCAGTTGCCTTTGTTTTTTATTCCCTAAAACCCAGTCCAGATTCGCCATTTTGGGCATTTTAATGGCCCAACTTGTCGTCGTTGCCATACTCGATTGTCAACGTGTCTAGTCATCAGTTTTACGCACCACTTGTTCCATACCTCTCACGCCCAGCCCCTCGCGCCACCTCATAATACTCGTATATATAACCGATATCTGCTGGATTCCGTTGCCGGAGAGACTGTCTCGAATTTACATATTTATTTCGTTCGATTCGCAGGCACGCATGGTGACATTAAGGACTCGTGCTCATGCTCGTCCTCGGTCCTCGGTCCTCGTCCTGGCATAGTGCTACTATCGTAGCTGGCACAAGTGCCTTCTAAATGAAATTGATTTCGAGTGCAATCTGCTTATCCGCTCGCCTCTAATGGCAAAATAAGGGAAATTAACCAAAGAGCTCTTCGATTTTATTTTATTATTCACTTCAGCCTCCGTTCAGCCTCAGTTCCTGCATAATTTCTTCGGAAGGTAAAAGCTTAATTTGCGTTTGATCCAAGTCTTGTAAGGCACCAGGAATCAAATATGTATCGAAGGCTGTGCTTTAAAGCGTGAGCTCTAATATGTGTTGCCAATCGGATTATCGACATTGCTAACTTCATCTGCTTTTCGATGAAAAAGAACCTTAAATTCCCAGCAGGTCACGAAAGCAGCTTAAAGTCGGCTTCAAGGCTTTCTGTATTATTTAATATTTCACATGCCATCAATATTTGTGCTTATATTTTTGCTTTTATTGATGGCGAGGTCTTAGGTTTATAAAGTCAGAGAGCAAATACAATTTTTGGCTTTTACTTGTACCTTTAATTCCTTTTTTGTCAGGGAAAAAATACTGTGAGACTTTTAAGTAATTTTCTGGACAATCAAGCTGGAAAATATAAAACTACATTAACTGGATTAGTTTCAATCAGAGAAGCCCATTCTAAAGGGAAAAATATAAACCAATTTTAAACGGGAAATAAAGTAAAAAGCCAGCAACAATGTTGAAAACTATAGATAATACTCCTAAGCCTGTCAGATCTTATTTTATACTCTTCAAATCCCATCCATCCATCTATATATATAAAACCCGTTTTAGTGTCAGCTTTATAAGTAGTGAAAGTCTGATCCGAGCTGTGGCAAAATATTCCACCCTTCAGGCACTTCCTTGACGTTTGCCATTTGCGAAAACTGCAACAATCGCCTGGGAAACTCTGCAACATTCTGGGAAACTAGGAAACTGGGAAACTGGGAAACTGGGTAAGCTGTGGCATACCTTGCAGCACCGCCTCGAGCCGCAAGCTTCGCCCTTGCAACTAGAACTCGTATCTCTGCTGGCAATCAGCCGGAATTGCAGTTGCAAGTGGGAAGTGGCTGGATTTTCCGCGGGCAACACGCTCATTTAGCAGCGCTTCCTTCCCACTTGGCGATGTGCGTAATTTTTCAGCTGGTTTGCTGCAACTGCTTCTGGTTTTCTCCCCTCCAAGTACTTCCTCTTCATTGTTTTTCCCGAAAGCGCTCTCCCCCCCTGTAAATGTTTTATTCTGACTTGTATTAGCGTAATTCCCGAGCTCATCTGGCGGCGAACTGTGATTGCTGTCCCTTCTGGAAAATAACAAAAAATAAAGGCAAGACAAGACAAGTAAAAGGCAAGGGCATCCCTCCATTTGGCAATCTTTTGAAGTTCATTAATTTTTATGCCACAACTTGGCATCCGAGTGGATGCTGGAGCTGGCTCACTTGAATGCAAATCTCAGGTCGCTTTTGTTGAGCGATAATAAAAACGTATAATTCGCCAGAATTTTCATATTTACGAGTATGGCCAATGGCCTTTTCCACTCGCTTTTCCACTAAGCAAAATCCTGCGGCGCGTGTTGCCACTTCAAAAAATGTTGTTGCAGTCGAAACATATATATATTTATACATAATGCCGGCGAACTGTTGCAGACCAGAGCGCAATAAATTTCAAAAAATATATTATCCCAGCACGAGGGCTGACAGCGCGACCACGCTGCGTATGAGTGATATTTGGAGGGAGCCAGCGAGAAGGTAAGAAAGTGAGAAAGTCGCAAGCAGACGGTCAAATACGCAAAGAAATAAACTTTAACAGGGCTCAGACATTAACTTAATGCGAAAAGGCAGGGCAAAGCGTCACACATCAAAGAAAGTTTAAGTATTTTGCAAGAAAATGGCATACGTCTCCTTTGAATTTGTGAATTTTCTTAGGGTAAACTATTTAATAAAAGAAATTAAAGGGTTTTAATGTGATATAAAAGAGTTGAAGGATTTTTTAAAGGCTATCTTTTAAATTAACAATTTATTTATTAATGTAGTTAGTTAATTCTTTAGTTTAATCATATATATAAGCCACTCTAAAGATCTTTTACTTGTCAAAAGTACTTTGCAAATATTGAAGAAAATATTTAAAGCTGCTTAAGGATTTTTTAATGGCTGTCTTTTAACTTAACAATTAATTTATTATCGTAGTTAGTTCATTTTTTAGTCTAATCATTTTTTTAAGCCACTCAAATGATCTTCTATCTGTCAAAAGTACTTTGCAAATGTTAAAAAAAAGAATAAAAGCAATTTAAGGATTTTTTAAGGCTCTCTTTTAATTTAACAATGTATTTATTAGCATATCTAGTGTATTCCTTAATTTAATCATTTACTTAAGCCACTTAAAAGATCTTTTATCTGTCAGAAATATTAAACAAATAACCAAAAAAATAAACACCTTGCTTATCCTTCTTATTACCCAAGTAATGTTCTTCTTTTCCCGTCTCACCATTCTAGAACTCCAAGAAATAATTGAATTAGGGTTCAACTTCCCTCTCAGACACGTGAAACATTAGACGTAACTGCTAGTGAATGGTAGACAAACCCAATGACTGATTTACCCAACGAAAACTAAATAATTTATTTAATCTTCGGGTGGACAGTTGTACGTCTCGAGCGCAGCTGCACTCCAATTACACTTGACGTTTCGGGTGTAGCTCTCTTTTTCGCTTTCGGGGTGACAACTGCCATCTCTCGGCGAGCGGAAACTGAGACAACTTCCGCTACCTGTCACAGGTACTCGACTCGGAACAAATGTCGCCCAATTACATTGCTGGCAACAATAATAAACAGCGATCCAAGGCAAGGAGCTGGCACAACGTTAACAAGGCCAAATCACAGCCGAGCCATATTACACTTGGTTACATGTTCCATATGAGCCAGGCCAGTGCTGGGGGGCGGCCTGTGACAATGGCGCGTTATATCATGCGGCTCGGCTCGGCTTGGCCTGTTTGCCAAGCTCATATGCAAATTCAGTTTTGCCTTTCATAAAGCCCGCACATAAACTTTTTTATAATGCCTGCATATGCCAATGAAGAGGTCGTAACACCCCGAATGGAATGGAGAATGGAGAGCTGAGAGAACTGAGAACTGGGCCCAGAACAACAGGCCGCAATCAATTTCCCGCCTCAATTTTCCTCAATTTAACGTTTTTCTTATGGCTCACTCAGAGAGAAGCTTCAAATAAGGTGGAATTTCTTTTGAATATTACAAGATTTCATTGTTTTATTTATTTTTATAAATAAAAGAAACCATTTAGGCTCTTTTATATATTTTATTCTTAAGAAAAAAACAGCCTATTTAAGCTTATCCTTTAAAAACATAGCTCCTAGTATTTTTCCCAGTGCTGTTTGAGAGCCAAATAATTGCGGCAAGTGTACACATATATTTATATACACTTTCATTTCTTTTTTTTTTTGTGGCAACTAATTGGCGCACATAATTGTCAGAGGGTGTGCCAGTTGAAGTTGTTTCCTTGGTTTTTCCTCAGGGCGAAACCTCAAACAAATAATTGAGGCTTTCCCCCCATAAAACTTGCCACTTTTCCCCAGCTTTTCCCGCACTTTTCCCAAACAGCCAGGCAGTGTGTGCGCAAACACAAATTAATACATTGTCTGAGTGCCTTACATTTTTGTACTTCTTCTGTTTACTTAAGTTACATTTTATGCTCAGTTTATGTTGGCCCTCTCCAGCTCCAGTCCTAAGCGGAATGGTTATTGGCCCGCATCCATATCTATATAGGTATCCGTATCTATACGAGCGCATCTGCATCACTATCTTAATGCGGTCTCTCTTTTGGCTTTTTAATGGCATTCCGCGCTTAAGGACTTGCGTTTACTGCCAGCCAGCGAAATTGAGTCAAGATAGGACCTTGAAGGGCTTACAAAAAACGCGAGGAAAATTCGAAAATAATAACCCAACACCTGAACATATCGATATCAAAGTAACGCAACTTCGCAACTTCCCCCCGCAACTTAAAACTTTGACCAGCTGCAGGACTTTAATGGCTGCAAGTCCATCAGCATCGTGTATATATATCGCCATAACTGTGGCCATCATGATGATGCAGTACAGCAGCTAAGTCTTAATCAAACTCGGGGCCAGACTCGCCTCAAAGTTTCCTCAGCAAAGTTGGCCATTCGCTGTATTTGGCCG
Organism: Drosophila auraria; assembly: GCA_008042615.1. Taxonomy (NCBI): domain Eukaryota; kingdom Metazoa; phylum Arthropoda; class Insecta; order Diptera; family Drosophilidae; genus Drosophila; species Drosophila auraria. The sequence goes on along the minus strand of VNJW01004905.1, from coordinate 128,056 downwards.
CTCAAAGTTTTTATGCCCTGCCAGCGCACATTTTAGTTCCGACTTTATGGGTAAATTAATAAGTCTGATAAAACGCAGGCGGATCTGCTGCAACTTTATTGAAACAAATTAAAATCGGTGCGAGGGAACGCAACAGATCCTGTTTATCTGAGCGGCATTAACACCTTGCTGCCGTTGCTGCTGCTGCTGCTGCTTCTGTGTTGGCAGCGGAAAATCAATGTCGTCCCCTGCCCCGCCCAAGGTCACCGAGGTGTTCTCATTTAGACGGGTTGCTCTCAGCCCTTTTCCCTTTTGCCTTTTTCCTTTTCCCCTTTTCCTTTTCCCCGAGGCGTGACAGTTTTTAATGAGCATTCATTACGAGCCGCTGCTGCTGTCGATGGGGCTTATGCGGCCGCTTAAGCTCTTTGGGATAAAATATTCTTCTGAAGGACTCCAAGTAACTCCAAAACCGGAGAAAAAACCCAAAAGCAGCTGCCTCAAACCTCTTTTTATTAGATCTGATTCAAGCAAAGAGCATCCCAAAGTCGGGAGTGCAAAAAAGGAGCAAAGCCATGCCAAAATGTTACACATACGCCATGTGTGCCAGAGGAAAACTAAACGAGAAGCCAGCAGCCGTCGGTAGTCGGTAGTTTGCGGTTTTTGTGGCCCAGTCAGCAATCTCCACTGGATATTGTTTATGTTAACAGCTTTAGTGTTTGGGTTTTTTTATCTACGAGCTACGAGCAGGGATGGATATTGAGAAGGGCAAATATTATCGAAAATATTGCGCAAAAAATATATAAAACTCTTTTATGTGAGGATAGAGTAAAGATATTATCCAGTTAATATTGAATAAATTATGAAATTTAATTTCCGACCGATACCATCACTATCCAAGAGCTCAAAGTAGTGCTCCTCTCCTTGCTGGGGGGACAGTAATGCGAAAATAGCCCCGTTGACTCGACTTGGCAAATCCCCTGACACATTCAATTAATGTCGGCCGAACAAGGACTCAGTGTCAACGGGACTTTAGTGCCATGGCTGATAAACTCCGGGAACCGGGAAAGGCAATGAAATTTATGGGTAAACACGGAGGACTGGGCATAACCAGCACATAAATCAGACAAAACATCAATAAATCACAAACTGTTGACGTCCGCCATCAAAACACGGGGGGGGATTCCCCAGGGGTTACAAGGGTTAGGGGCCAACTGCATTCATGTCAAATTGTGGAAAATGCGTTATGTGTGCTCTGTGGGTAACCGTAAACTATGGCAATTAATACGCATTTTACGGTGACAGCAATTTATTGGCAGGACAACAAACAAACTAATCGGAAATGCGATTGATTGTGCCACACACATCGGTGTCCTTTTTATGATTTTATTTCAACGATTACAAGCTGAAAACATCATAATCAAAGTATAAAAGGAGCCAAGCCCCCAGATGCTTTGGGAAAATCAACACAAAGAAAGCAAAAAATAACAAAGAAAAAAGAAAAAGGGTCAGCTTGCAAAATATCCTTGAAAGTTACAAATCGTTTCTCCCAATGGCTTTATCCCTAAAATATTTACACTGGCAAAAGTAAGCCGCAAGATTAAGTCAATTAAGCCGAAATTAGCATAAACATTATTTTAATGGAACCACGATTCTATCTCTTATTTTTCTCCCTTTATTTAATAAAGCATAAGTTGCATAAACTCTGTGCAAAAAATATTTAACTACGCGTAGGTGAGCTGGAAAATAGAGGCGGAAAATAAACAACCAAAAATCACTTTATTATGCTCGTGCGTCGCTTTTTCCGAGGTCGGTTGCATAATCAGTAATTTGATTAAGTAAATGATTAAATAAAAGTGATGGATTGGCACAGGCTGAACTACGCTAGCCCGGCTAGCCACAAACACCTATTTTCTGATTTTTTTCTGCTTTTTTTTCGGCTTGTGGTTGCGGTGCAAAAAATCCCCGAACCCAGCCTGGCCGTCATTAATTTCTCTCTGTTCGCTTCTTGTTTTATCTTTTCTGCACATTGATTAATTCGATTGCTGATTCAATTAATTTGCTCGTCATGGGCGCACAGTGCGTATGCGTAATGCGGTTACTCAGCTCAGAGCTGCGAGAAAGTAGCTTTTAAATGAAAATCGAACAGCGAAGCAGCGCCTAATGATGTGCTAATTAGATGCCCTCCAAAAAATATGACTTATAGACCTGAGTGCATATAAATACCTCGATGTTTATGCCCATAAATCAGGCAATACGCCGCGGAGTCCATAAATGAAGAATTAATGTGGCCCGAAATTAATTTCAAAGTTTCCTTCAATTTCTAAGCCCCAATTAGTATTGCGAATGCATCTGCATTTGCTAAGCCATTGCATTGTTTTAGCATTTTACACAAGCTTGCACTCATTAATTAATTAAACCCCAGACAGGCTTCGTTTTATTCATATTCATAACTCTGTAGGTGGCACATCTCGGAGCTTGGCCAGAGATTACGTGCCAATTGCTGGAGAAATTCACTATTGAATATCAAATTTAATTTCCTTTCATGTGGCTGCTCGGATATGTATTTCATTATGTAAATCACTATTTACTTACTTAACTATTTACTAGTTTTGGCTTTGGCCTGAAATAGAACACAAATAACAGCAAACATGGATTTAAAATATATTTTCCCTGAATTTTAAGTGCTTTTTAAGTTTGTTAATAATTAAAGAACTCTCGTCAAGCCTTAAATTTACTCTTTAACTCAGTTACACATATTCCTTTTCTTTTTTTTCCTACTTTGGTTGGCAGAAACCACAACACCTCATCCTCGACCGAAAAACGAGCGAGGTTTCACTGGCTGAGTCGGAAACTCAATCTCAGGCAAGGCCCAGGGCCAACCTGTTGCCCGTGGAGCCAGCAAAACCACAGGGCGCAGGATGCAGGCTCGGGACCCAAGGATCTCGGGCTTCCTGTCCCGGCAGCCTTAGCTTTCCCCGCTTTCAGGGCATTGTTTCGGGCCGGGCCAAGCGCTGCTCATCAAAAGGAAAAGCGGGAAAGCGGTAAAAGCGAGAGAATGCCCCCGCACCCAGCGAGTTTTTCTTTTCATTTGGCATTTGGTGAACCTTCAAGGATAAAGGATATAGTTAAATATATTAAATAATCTTTAAAAACTACTCGATGCCCATTAAAAACTCCCCTGTTTACCTGAGCGGTATAATTAGCCAAAATAGCAGCAATTTCCATTTCCTGGTATTTTTTTTTTGGGGGCGTAGCACTTGGATCTCCTGGCACATGTCCTTGCTGCCTGCACCCTGCTACCTACTCCCTCTTGTTATTGATGTCAATGAACCTGGAAGGTTCTTAGGCTCCAGAATTAAGGATCCAGGATCCTATGACAGCATCGTTGTTGTTTACACTCGCCCCAAACTCCCCAAAAACTCAGCACACGCGCTGCTCAGTTTTTGGCGACACTAAATCCAAATTCAATATGTTGTCGGTTTAACATATTTCATCTTTGGCCAGCCTCGTTTGCATAGTCCTGCGCTGCGTGTCCTTGTGCGCCCTCTCGTGTGTGAGTGTAGGCAAACAACGTGTTGTGCCAATATTGACGGGGCCCACAGGCTCTTCCTCGCAACGAAATAAAAAAGAAAAAACATCGAACCAAAAACGAAGGAGGACAGAAACTACCCATGGCAAAATAAATTATTGAAATTACATATTGCCTTTCGGTTCTTCGGTGTTTGTTGAGGAATTAAATTTGGGCGATTATATTACCCAAGGCCAGGCCCCGAATCAAATGGGTCTAGTGTTACCCACGGTCATTGAGAGAGAGAGATTGGTAATGAGATCACAAACTTGACTTTGATTGAGTTTTCTGGGTTTGTCTTTTGAGTTTCCGTTCCCCTTTTCGAATCGAATAAATTAGAGGTTGAAAATGTTAAATACTTAAGCTCCATCTGTTTTGCAAACATTTTTGCGGGGACTCCCGTCACCAGTGCGAGCTTGTTTACGAAAAAGTTAAAATTAAAACGAGGCGAATGCCTAAAAGTTACTCAAACTTCAAGGACTTCATTCTAAACTCAGGAAATTGTAGAAAATAAGGCGAAATAAAATCGAATTTTAAGGAAATCGTTAAGTAAGATATTTATTTTATATAAATGATAAATAATAAGTTACCAAACTTCTTCTTAAATAATAAATAATACGCTAAATATAAGAAATTGTTGAAAATAGTGTGAAATAAAATCTAATTTAAATTAAATCGTTAGGAAAGATATTTATACTTTGTATTTTCCTGTTTTCTAAACTAGTTTTTCTTTGAATAAAATAGTAAATTCTGTTACTAATATCTCAGACTAGCCCTGTGGCATAAATCACCCTCAAAAGCTATTCAAAAATCTGCCATCTGAGATCCCAGCCATTTACAAGAGATTACAAGGGAGTTAATAGTGGAATAACTCTTTCGGAAATCCCCAAAGACCCCCTCGCAATAGCACTTTAAACACTCAATCCAGAAAAGTCAAGGAAAACACAACAAAGAGCAGAAAACAAGGCAAAGACAAACTTCGGCTGTAAAGCATTTAAAAAATTAATTGTAACCTTTTACGGGCCGGGGTCAGCGATGCTTGATAAACCTTTCACCGGCATTCATAAACAACCGGGAACCGGGAACTGGGAACCGGGGCAAGGAGTCATTAAAATCATGATTAGCACAGGAGCCACAGGTGCCATTAAGTGGGGACCGAGTGGCCGAGGCAAGGCCTTGGAGGCCACGGGATCACAGGGAGCTTTGTTTGTTTGCCGGTCGACTGCGTACAAATTTTTCGGCTGGCATAAAAAAAAAGAAAGGAAGACGTGGCCAACGGCAAATGGCGAATGGCAAATAAGCCAACTGACCGACCGCACAGAGGGCTCTTAATGTTTTTCTTTCAATAATTTGGCCAGAAAGGGTTTTGGCTCTGGCCGGCCTGCCATTCAGCCCATTGGCTTCCCGACATTGGCCTTTTGTGCGTGCTGCACTTTGGCTTTCTTCTCTTTTTTTTTCTGGTATTTTTTGGTCAGCAACCGCACTTGGTCTTTGTTTTGTCCGCAGGTCAAAACTCAAAAGGTTTTCCATGTTGCGAGCACTTCCATATATATATTTATCCGTACGCGGTGTGTCAGTTGCTGATAAGCCCCGCTTTTTGGTGCAGCATCAGTGGAAATCGATTTTGTGTCGGCTTAATTATGTGGAAAAGTGCCCATACTCCTTAAATATAATTAACAAAGGAACCAAGGACCCGGCACTGAGACCCAAATCGCCCCTTGGCAGTTGACAGCCCAAATACGCCATTAAAATGTTGTTTTAAATTCATTTTAAGCTTGAGCTTATGCCTTATTTGGTTCTTAAATCATTGAAGTTATTGATTGTGTGCTGGGAGTCAGTTAAAATGCATTTTTACATGTAAAAGAATGATATTTTGTCTTTAGATTTTATTTACAGCTTGCAATAAATATTTAAGATATTAAATAGTTCATTAACTATGCCAGAGAACTGCTCTTTCTTAATATATTCAAAAGAATGCCTAATAAATATATTAATTAATCTTACTTGTCTTATTACCCTACCAGTTAACCTTTAATGATAGAAAATGCATTTTTTCTATGGCTGCATTTTCCAATTACACAATTCTCTGGCCAAGTACCAAGACACTAATTAAGGGCTCTGCTTTAATTACTCTACGGAGACTTTTATCCAGCCAATGAGTGGATGCAACTGTGTGTGAATTGGTAATAGCAATCGAAAACGCTGACATCTCAAATTAATTCATTGTCAGTGCAGCAATTTTCCAATTTTCCCATTGCTTTCGCCAGCCCCTACCCCTGACCTAATCGCTTTTCCCCGGCTAAGTGCATTAAATATAATTTTAATAGGTTTGTGACTCCGACGCGAAGTCTGCGTCTGATAATTGCCAGTTGTCCGCTGGTCCTGGCCATTGTCGACTCAAAAATCGATGGGAAAAGTTGGAAAATGCCCAGGGAAATGAAGGGAAGCCCTGGCCGGGCATCCTGTCATAGGAAAAGCGCGCTTTCGACAAAGAAGCCAGGCTGTCATAGCCACGGAACCTGGACAAACAATAAGTACACAGGACAGAAATAAATAATAAATTTTGCCACATTTTAAACCACTTTTAGAACACTAAAGAAAACTCTTGAAAGCTTACTTTTAATAGTTTTTTCACACACTTCATTTGCACTCAAAAAAGCATAAATATTTATCTTTTTATTTAAGGAATCGATTGTGAAATCTAAAAACAATGTGTTCTGTGTAAGCCAGCATTACTTTGTCTTGTCTTTATATATTTTTTTCTTCTTACGAGAAGACTTCCTGTAACCCAAGGACTGAAACTTGGAGTAAAGTCAAGGCAAAGTGCAAGTTTACTGCCTGACAAGTTTCCAAGTAGAAGTTTTCTAGTCTTTATGCTTTTTTCATATCAATTTTTGTTCTCTAGTTTTTTTCTTTTTTTTATTCAACTTTAAGCTGTTTTTGTCAAAGTTAAACTTTGCACCGGATAAGATCCACAAAACTATGCGGGCCAAGGGCCGCCAGAACTGTTTAAAATATTTCAGAATTTCAACGAAAGATCGTCAAGTCCTTTGCCAAACTAGAAATCAATTTGTTGGCCCTTCGACTTTGACAACAATTGTTGTTAACCGAAGAAAGTTGTAACAAAAGCGCTAAAACTATTGTGTGCTGAAGCATTCGGCCGGGAGATTTTATCATAATCTATGGCATTAATTCAATCTGATTTGCAGGACCTGCAGGACCCGCTTGATAAATGGCCGGAGATTCATTTGCCGGCCAAGGGCCGAGGAAAACATTGTGTTTGATTTCATTTTCACATAAGGAATTCGGGGAACTTTCGCTTTCGCTTGTTTTGCTTGTTTATGCCTTCGAGGGCCAGCGATAAATATTTGCCATTGTTTGGCTGTCAGTTCGGATTGCGGCAACAATTTTCCAAGTTTTTTTTTGCCCCCGTTCCGAGGCTAAAAACGAGTAAGAAAAGACTTTATTTACCTGGTAAATTCTTGGCGTTCCGGCAATTTGTTTTTTAATTATCGGTCACAGAGCACAGAAACAAAAATGTTGAAAAAAATGTATTGTTTTGGGGAATTTTCGTGTGTTGTTTTTCGGCCAGTTCGATTTGTCGAAAAGTCTTGCACATTTGTGTGTTTTTTATTTATTTATTTTAAATATTTTCGATATTTTCAAAAACGTTTTTTCGGTTCTCGATTTCGGTTTCGGCTTCTGTTCTTTTCAGGGCTGTGTGTTCGCCTTAAAAAACCCGCAACGACTGAATCAAAACAAACAATTTTCTTTGGTTTTATTCGAAAAAGTTTCCTCTGCCTGATGTTGGCGGATATTTCGGCAGCGACAGCAGCAGCAGCTGCGGCAGCGAAGGCGGCGGACTCGCTTCGTTTCGGGGCTCGGCACAGGCCGAGGGCCGAGACTCAGGGAAACTCCGGAGTGTTCCCAGCTGGCGCCGTTATCCGGCCGCCCGCTATCCGTCCGTCCTATCGCCGCCTTATCCGGTCGCCCCAGCTTTCACGCTTTTTATCCGTGCGTCTGCGCCTTTGCTCGTAGCTCGGCGCTTGTTGTGTTTACATGGCCCCTGCTTGACTTGTCTCGTCTTGATACTGTGTAGGAACTCGGAAAGGGCATGACCTGGGGCAGGATATGGGGAAAAATAATGTTCTGAGAGCTGGAGAAATGAAATTCTATAGTTAGGCATTTAACATAATTTTTGGTTCAATTTAAAGACATTTATTTATAGCCAAAAGAATATCTTGCAATATATAAATATTTGTGTTCTCAAAATAGTGTTTTCAAGGGATTTAAATTATAAATTATTAAATAAATAAGCACAAAAGCCTTTGGTGATTTGAAAAACTTTTCAAATATGCCCAAAATTATGCAATATTAAATTTAATTTACGATTAACATTTGTGTAGCCTACTTTAAGGCTTCTTTTAAAGTGATTTCCTTACCATTACTATTTTTTTTAATATTAATTGAAAGCATTTTTCTTAGTCTTACATTTATAAATAATATTTCTTACCATTATTTTAATGTTTTACTACTTCTTATATTTTTTATTAAAAGTATACCCCATATAGGGTATTATAAAGTCGTGACCCTCCTCTTTCATTATTCCTTCTTCGCCTTGCTTTTGTTTCTGGCCGGCATTGTTGCTTTTGTTTAAGCGTTTTTTAATCTCTTAGCGCCGCGCTTTGTTTTCGTCGACGACGAGGAGGCACTGCTCTCAGCGCTCAGCTGTTCGCGAAAGTTTCATCCTGGCAGGGTGTTTGACACTTGGCCACAACACTCCTTTGCCAGGACTACCAGTCCCACATGCACAGCCACATCCACATCCAGATTTAGCCGCATCTTCGTCCTCGGAGAACTTACTCAATCACCAGAGTTGGGATCCTGGTCGCTCACGTTAAAAATCAGATGCTCTTTTAAGGTTTTTTTATGGGAAAAAAGGGGATAAGTTTGGAAGAAAGCTAGCAGTGAAAACATATTAATTTCTCTCCTAAAAAAACAAGAATTCACTTCTAAAAACATTATAAATACAAAAAACCTTGATGCTTTCCTATAAATTTTAGAAATATGTTACTTTTTCAACGCATCCCCTGACAAAATGATTGAAAAAACCAACAAACTCAACATTTTCAAGGAGTTACTCTCGCAGGGCATCTAGAAAATTTCTTTTATGATTTAAGCTATGCGGTTTCTTTTTTATGCTTTCGATTTTACTTCTTGGCGGTGGCATTTTGGTCATTGACTTGCCAAAAATGGCAAAAGTCATTAACTTTTATGGGCTCTGTATGTAAGTAGCAACCACTGCCCCGTGGAAATGCAATTTCCTTATCAGTTTCAGCTTCATTCATGTCCTTTTTGGCTGAGGCAGGACCGCTTTTAATTCCCCCGCCATGTGACTCGGTTATTTCTGGGCCATTTCTATTGGGCCCTGATTCGATTTGGGCCTGATTGATCCTTTGTTGCCCCAGTTTTTTTCTGGCTTTTATTTTTGGCCCCCGCAAAGGATAACAATTAGAAGAGAAGATGCCTCGGTTCAACGACTCTCGTCTGCCGGAAAATTCCACTCGAGGCGCTCGCCCGCCGGCCCCCCTTTTTTGTGGGCTTAAACAAAGGGAGAAAAGGAGAAAAGGAGAAAGGGACTTCCTTGTCACATTTCCGACCTGTATCCATATTTATAACCATTCCGTCCAGGTTGCCCCAGGTTTCCAGACGAGGAGGAGTCACTTGAGGAGTTGTCGTCGTCGTCGCTCAGCCACTCGATTAGATCCCAGTTTATGAGTCCAAATCTGGCAACTCCGGAATCAATAAGTCCTGTCCCGCGTCCGCCTGTCCCTGCCACTCAACTCGAGGACTAACTGGCTGACTGGAGGCACTGACAAAAAAATACTGTGATTTCCCAGCTTCACAGCTTCTTGTATGAGTTTTTATTTTAATATAAACTTTACAATTACTATGAAATTAATATATTTTCAAGAGATATGCTAACCAGAAATTGTATTGTTTATTTCTAATATTTCGCTTTAACTTTTCTTTTGGTGTTGTGGCCGAAAACCGTATTGAGATATTGAGATGTCCCCACTTGAGACAAATTTCATATAAATCAAAGTGAAAGCTGAAGCCTTTGGCCAGGGTTTGATTGTCGTATTTTTGTAGCTGAAGTTTCCGCCCACAAAACGAATGTGAATACGAGAGTACGGCTTGCTTTATGTCCCAAAAAATTCCCTGACACGTTTGCTGTCAACTTGGTGTCCCCCAGATTTCGCCCTGGGGACTCCCACACACGCTCTTTGATATGCAAAGTTGCAGCTTGCTGTTGCAGTTGCAGTTGAATGTTGCGGCTTGCAGTTACAGTTGCAGTTACTGCTGCAGTTGCTGGCTGCTGCCTGCTGGCATTATAATTGCATTTCTGCACTGCTGCCTGGGGCCAGGCAGATACGGATACGGATGCGTAGAGCAGTCCGAAGTCGCCTCGCATCAGTATTTCAGTCAGGAAGTCGGCTGTCAGGATGAAAGGAACGAAAGATGAAGGACCAAAATTCACCAGAATGGCGCACAAAGGCGAAAAAGCTGCCGAATATCGAAGATGGCAACAGCGTCATGAAAATGTAAGAGAAAATATGAGGATTAAATTAAATAAATTATTGAAAAATTAGTAATTAATAAACTCTTGACTGAGGTCTATTCTTTGCATTGTGGAAGAGTTAAATGTAGTTTAAACGAGTAATAAAGATATAATTAATTTAAATAACAAGTTCTTTATTTAAAATATAAGAAAATAATGACAAAGTAATTTAAATAAATAATAATCATAATAATATATTTATAACAAAACCTTCTGTCGTGCCAAAAACCTGTTTAATTTATGGAAAACCAAGTGTATAAGTTATCTAAAATCTAAAAAAGGCTTTGAAAAATTCCCTCTGAAGCCCTAACCAGCATACCCTCTTAGTCTTCGCAAGTCCAGGGTACTGTATGCAAGGCGGTTTGAATTCAATTTCATAGAATTTGGTCAGCACAATTCCGGCACAAAGGCTCAAAGTGATTGATATGCCTTGGGGGCTTCGCTTGCATTGCATGTCTCCGCAAGAGAACTCCGCCGAGACTGAGACCAAGAGTCCTGCGAGTCTCAATTATGGCTGAGGTGTTGGTGTCACTGCACAAGCCCAGGATAATCCGATTGGAAACTCTAAGCACACACGGGAACGGAGTGCCGCAATTTGCATTGTTCGCTGGGGAATCGGAATCGGAATCGAAATCGAAATTGAAGTGCTCTCCTGCCAAATCCAGTGTCAAGTTACAAATACTTAAATCACTTCCCCGAACACCTTAATCCAATGTGAGAGGCCTTTTCCAGCTCATGCTCGCATGCCTCGCTGATTGATATTGTTTTTCGCGCTGCTGTTAAATTATCCGTGTGTCCGATTAATGTTTATTAAAGATATCGCGGTCTCGTTAAATATTCCCATTATCCTGCAAGCAATTATCGTCCATATCCGCTTACTTATTGGACCTCCATTTAATGCACATTCGCCGAATATCGTTTCAGACTCATATCCGCAACGGAGTTAATATTCATATTAAAAATGGCAGCAGGTGCACGAACTCATTAGCGTTTAAAGTACTATAATCGAGCTGAATATGTAAAAATAAAGGAATTACCTTTAAGTTTATTTTTTGGCGTATCGAAATCTTAGCTATCGATTAATTTCTTATATTTTGTGATGATAATTTAAATTACAAACCTCGTTAATTCTTAACTCTAATTAAAAAGTAAATATATCGATACAATAGATATATTTTTAATATAAAAAATATTTATCTATATTTATATCCATCAACAACGATACTTTTGATCTTTGCTATTTATTTTTATGAATCCATTTAATCATTATGTGTTTTTTGGTCTGGATCTCATTGATATTCGACGGCGAATCCTTTGAGTTGCCGCATTTGCGGGACTTCTCGTTTCCGGCTTGCCAGCCGTCGTCATCTTTACTTTGTCATTCAAATTTCGACTGCTATTAAAAGGAGCTCAAAAATCCATCCATTCCCATTCCCATTCCCATTCCCATTCCCATTCCCGGTGTGTGTGCGTCACGGGTCTATAGTATGTCCTACATGTTCTATATTTACCTGTTTTCAATCATTTCTCCGCTGTTGTTACCTTTCGGCAATCGGATGAAAGCAAGGCAGGCAGGCGGGCACTCCTTTGACTTGCTTATTTTCCTACTTTCCGGGGCGTATCCTTGGACAGAAGCAGGGATTCCCTGCTTATATACAGATATGTATCTCTATCAATTCAGTGTCTTAGTATCTTTTTACAATTATTGCTATTATTATATTAGCAATTATAAATCCTCCGCAAAAGCCAACTTAAAACCCAATCACTTGTCGTATCTCAAGTATTCATTTCAAGATTCCCTCAAGGGTATCTTAACCCTCGACTATTTCCGTTCCCTATTTATCCCACAGTCATTTCCCATTCCCCCCCGTTCGATTCGCCAGCTGCGGGGTTAAAGACGGAAGTGGCAAAATATCTGCTCACAATGCGTGTATTTGTCGTATTGGTATTTCTTTGACAACCAACAAACAAGCTCACCGTGTTCTCTGTGAATGTGTGTGTGTGCACCCACAGACACCCCCCCACCCCCACACACACACACAAGCCCCCTGTGGGCATTTTCAAGGTGTACGCGTTTCTGTGTGCGTAACAAATTGAATTCAACATATTTGCTTTAAATGCCTTTTTATCCCCTTTCGATATGCTACCCCTGGTTGGGTTTTTACTTGTTGGTTAAGTTTCCTGGGCTTTTAAAGGATTTTGTTATTATATAAAAATAATATTGAAACTAAATGTATATAATATTTTAAGTAGGAAATTATATTTCCGATTTCTATTAAGACAATCTATTTGATATAAGTTAATGTACATGGAATAAATATTGGAACTAAAATAATGTGAAGGTTCTTTTAATGGATTTGATTATTTTAAGAACTTGGCTGATATATCGATATTTCCTTGATATTTTATTTGCAACTCTGAACATGAATAATTATTATAATACATAGTATTTTTGTACTATGACATATTTTTATATTTTGACACTTAAAGTAATATTATTATTAAAATGTCTAAGGCCTCTTTAATAGCCCTATATTGTTGTCATCGATTATCTCATTTATTTGTCGTTAAATGCACATCTCTAATACAGGGTATGTCAGCATCTCCGAAAGAATAATAAATATTTTTTTATTGATTTACCAAATACAATTCAGACACTTGTAATAATATTATTATTAAAATGTCTAAGGCCTCTGTGATAGTCTTATATTGTTGTTATCGATTATCCTATTTATTTATCGATAAATGCACATCCCTAATGCAGGGTATTTCCACTTCTGGACCAAAATAATAAATAGTTTTTTTTTATAGATTTACCAAACACAATTCAGACACTTGTAAAAATATTATTATTAATGTTTAAGACCTCTTTGATGGCATTATATCATTGTTACCGATTACCCTATATATTTATCGATAACATCCCTAATACAGGGTATTTCAGCTCCGATTCCCAGTACTCGCACAGGGCCTTACCTGCCTTATCTTTGTCGCCTCGTTTGTTCATTTGCATAGACAACATGCCTCGGAGATACTATATGTATGGGAATCGGTCGATTTGCGAGGCGAGAGGGTTATCCACCACCCCGGCAGAGCTCATAGGCGCAGGGTTAGGGGGTTAGATTAGCGCTTAAATCATGATTACCGCAGTGGCAGTGGCAGTGGCAGTGGCAGTAATTAGGAGACACTAACCGCAGGGCGCCGAGGCGGGGGCTATAAATACCCTCAAGATTGCAGAGACAAGTAAGTGGGGGTGTGGGAAAGTGAACGATGCCAGCAATTTGCTATTACTTATCTCGGTTATTGTTATGTGTGTGAGGGGTGTGCGTGTGTGTAGTGTAGAGTGCGGTGTGTGCGTGCGGTGGGTGTGCGTATGGGAGAGGGGGTCTTGTTATGCATTTGCTTATGCTGTGTGCGTGCCGATATCCCACCGAGGACCACAGGCACAGCTCCACATGGGACCAGCTCTACGTTGTATATATTATATTATATGTTTGTATATATGGATTATATATTTGTCTGGCAAAAATGAAAACCGCTTTCCCGCAATATTACGAAAAATTCTGCAGCAAAAGATGCAACTTTGTGGTTGTTGAATTCCAGAAATTACCAGAAATTAATGTCCTTGCAGATAAGCAGATAATACTTAATGTTTTACCCGAAAGAAACATTAAAATGCAAATAAAATTAAAATTAAAACCCCTATCTACCCATTTTTAAAATTAGCTCTGCTTAATTAACTTGAAATGGAGTATTGCATATAAAAAGTTGAATTGCGAAAATGCAATGGAAATTATTTCCATATTAAGCCACTTCTCGGTACCAAATGAAAGGTAAACCACTACAACTTTTATAATTATTCATAATTCAGCAACAATTACAAACAATCTCTCTTCCACTCCCTTTCTGCTGCAATGGAATTACAAAAGGTTTACGCTGGACTCGTGTATCCGGCAAATTAATTAGACCAACACAGAGCAACTTTCGTGGCCTGCGGGAGATGCGCTGCTGCTGAAAAAGAATAAATATTAAAAGCAGGGGCGGCGGCAAAACTAAACCAAATTAATGCGAGCTGCCCCGGCAACTGATATGATATATAGTGATATATATATGCATAGTGGGCCGAGGGCCACAGGATAATTCAATAGACAGCACACACACACAAGCACAGAGACATGACATATACGCATTACGTATACGCCGCGTGTGCAGCAGCTGCCTGCGCTTCTGCTTCTGCTTCTGCTGCAGACAACTATCACTCGCCACCCACGCTCTTTCGCATCTACTAAAGGGCAATTCCATTTAGGTTTTAGCTCTCTGCTTTTTAACAGCAGGCACCCCCGCACCGAACTTTACACCACCTCAGCACAGTGGTTACACTTAAGGAAAGGGATCGAGATTGCCAAGAGAGAGCTTAAAGATAGTGCAAGGCCTTAGAAATAAAAGGAGCTTTCAAAATATCCTACCAGAAATCATATTTAAACTTTTTAAATATTTCCTAAGAAGCCTTACTGTCAAGTTCAAGTATTTTTGGAGCCACTGTGGTCGCTCCATCGCTGAGCACTCGCCATAAGCAGCGGTTTTGCCGTTGCGCATGGCAACTTGCAGCAAAAAGCGTCTGACAGACGACTAGCTGACAGATTGAGGAGTGTGTGGGTGGCGGAGGCGAGGGGCTTGAAGGCCGACCACCTGCCACGAGCCACCTTTTTATAGAGAATATACCCTGTTGGGGTAGAAAGCGCAGCATAGCTTGAGGCTTATACAAAAAGAGCGGCTTAGGCTAAGCGGTTGGCTTCATTTTCAGCGGGAATTTAATATATTTATGAGATCTTTTAAGCTAAAACTGAAAATTTAATATATATCTTGGATATATGACACTCTATGAGAGGTTTACATATTATTTTACACAGTAGATACATCACAATAAGGTTTACATCGAGACTTACCCTTTTCTTATAATTTCTAAGAATATTTATACTTTTATTTAAAATAATTCTATTGTATTATAATGTCTGGATCTTGTTTACAAATATATAAACACTTAATTTCTCTGGAGAATAGATCAACTTGAGCTTAAAAATTAAATACTAAAGTATCCCCTTTTGTTTGCCATTAATTCCATCAAATTCTGATCCTTTTATGTAGCTACAATTTTAATTGAAAATCGCTGAGACTTCCTCGCACTCCCAAACGCGATATATCCGAGGCTATATTTGGTAGCTTGCCGCAACGGCTTACGAGCGAAATTAAAAGCATTAAGCTCGAGATTATTTCAATATTAGCGGGGCATAATTGTCTGATTAAGTTGCTGGCGGCACGGCCTGTTACCTTGCTCGAGAGCCCGTCTGGCAACGCGGCGTATGTGTAATGTAATTTGGCAGCTTTCGCTGTCGCTGGAGAGAAGCGCCTGTTCATGCTGGCAATTAGCACGTCTCAGTTCAGTTTTTGGTCTGCTGCTCCTTTGTGTCCTGGCAATTTCAGGCAGTACTTTGATCACAAAGATGTCCTGACATGCCCGAGATGGCTGGATGGCTGGCTGGCTGAGTGTGGAAGAAAGGAAGCTCTCTCTAATAGGTCCCAATGCCGCCTAACAAATTGCAAATGGCCTTGATAATCACAAATGATGAGCAATTGTTCGCAGGCAACAACGAGGGACTCCCGAAAGGAGTAGACAATGGCAGCCGCTCCAGCGCCTTCTCCTCCCTCGCAATTAAGTGTCCTTGTTGAGAAGGATGAGCCAACACCTTGTGGCTGTCACTCGCATCAGCTCCTCCTGTCTTCTTCTGTCTAATTGGGATTTAGAGGAGGGCAACCCGTTCCGTTCCGCGAGGATCTATTAAAAGTTGCCTGCCATTCTTTCCTTTCGCGAGAATGTGCTTTTAATGGGCCTAATTATGGTGAACAATTAAATAAATGGCAATATCCTGGCATGTCTCCCATTGCTTTTAAGCGGCGAAACTTATGTTTGATTAGATTAGGATTTGATGGCTACGACTCCAAGAAAATCATGTTGGAACCGCCATAACCCATTAAAGTAGGTCTCCTCTTGGGTCTCAGGCTAGACTGGAGCCTCAGTCATAATTAAAAGCAATTCCCTTGTTCGGTTGCAAAAAAAAAAAAGCAGAATAATAAGTTAATGTTTTAAGCGGCTTGTCAAGCCATGACCTTGGCAGGCAGCCGGCAGCCGAGAAAAAAGAAGCGAAATAATGGAAAAAGTAAGCATTCTGTGCCGCCTTCCCATTACAATTTAATGCGCTTTGCTCAACAGCTTAGTGAAGATTTAAATGGCGGCGGCCGCCCCTCTCCGGCCTCCGAAAAAAAGGAGCCATTAAAGCGATTTAGTTAATTAACATGCCATCCGAGTGCCGAGTGCCTCGGTCTCTGCCATTGAGCTCATTGTAAATGCATGGAATCGATTCCAGGGACTCCTCCCGGCCAGGATCTGGACTCGTCTGCCCTGAACTGCCACTATGGCTATGTTCCAATGTTTTTTCGCCCAATTAGCTGCAACCCGACAATTTCCAGGAGCCCATTCTCAGCCAGCTTGCATCTGAAATGGGCATTTATACGTTCAAAGGATAGGTCGCATTGGCGTAATGGCTGAGTTTAATGGTTTAAGCTTTCGTTTTTTTAATTGTCGCCGATTTGTGTCTATTTATGAGGCACTGAGGGTTGAATTAATTTAAATGTGGAGTTTATAGTTGAGTTTTTAAATGAAATAAATACATGATAAATATATAAATAATAAATACAACTTGTGACAGATAATATAAGTCAAAGATACATTCTATAACCTTTAAATACATTTTTGGCTGATGATTAAAGACTTTTTTACCAATAGGAAGGAGAAAATACTATTTAAATTATAAAAACATTAAAGGCAGTGTAGTTTCTATTATTCTCAGAATGAATAGGTTTGTTATACAATTTATTACATTTATTTTCAGGGCAAGTTATGATTTTTTGTAGCAGGAAGCTGCTTTCTTGATTTATTTACAACCTTCTAAACCAGTTTCAGTTGGCAGACAGACCTTAAATTGCGAAGCAACTGGCATTTCGATGTGACAATAAGCCGCTTGTCTTATCTCGGTGAATGCAGGGAAACGGCTCTCTGTAGCTTTTCCGCTTTCCCAGGCAACAGAGCAACAGTTTCAACCGCTGGATGTGTGTGTGTGTGCTTGTGCAATTTTCCGAGAGTTAACAAAGTGAAAAGTGGGCGACTCTACGCCACGCCACGCCCCTCGCCTGCTGGTGGCACGTAATTTATGCATGGCATAAAGCACGATGCACTCGGAAAAGCAGCAGCAGCAGCAGCAGGAGGAACCCAACTCAAGACTGAAAACTGAAGCCCGGACCCCCCAAGTGAAAGCTGAAAGGCAATCTGCAGTCGCCGGGGTCAAATGCTAAACATCAATCACGCTACCCACTGCCGGCGGGGCGCTGGATTTATACATACTTACTGTGTCCCACGTCCTTCGTCCCTCCTATTGATTTCCTATTTGTTCCGGCTGCCAGTGCAGCCTTTAATTGAATCGGAGGAGACGGGGACGGAGACGGAGAGTGGAGTGTCCTGTCGATGGCAGGATTAGGATGCAACCCGAGGTAACTGAGCTGCCACTTAATACGTAACATGTCGAAGCCTTAATTAATGGCAAAATCGGCTCAACCAGGAAACCCCCAGTCGTTGGCTTCTGTGGCAAGCATTTATATAAATAAACCAAGGTATATCCCCTGAGGCATAAATAGAAACACCTTTGAGGCAAGTATATGTAGGTTTCTAGTTTGTTCTAGGGAATTGGAAATAACAAATAATTAATTCCGGTCTGACCTTTTGACAAACAAGAAACACAAGAAAGTTGGTTAGACATAAATATATAATATATTAATTACACAATGCCCCAACTAGAGAAGGATATCTACAGGGAAAGCTTGATTATTGAACACATAAAATATATATTTTAATAAAGAAATCATGTATATATTTTCAACAATAATTAATTAGCTGCCAAGAATCTAATATGCATTACAATATTTTATCCCACTTTGTTCTATATAAAATTTATAAATTATTTCTGTATGATTTATAAATAAGCCCTACATATTATTCAAGTGCATTCTCATGGCATATTAATAGACTGATTTTTAATAAACTCTCGCCGCCACGAGGCCACTCCAAACAGATATGTTCGCCGGCAAACAATTAAGTGACCATAAAACAAGTCAGGGGGCCTGATTTCGCACAACAACATATAGCAAAGGTAATATAGCATGTTCACATGTATTTATCCCATATAACATATATATAGTATGTAGTGTAACCGCATCAGGCGATAAAAATGACAAGCGGGAGGCGTTTAATTAAAACGGAAACTCTGTTTTTTTATCGAGGCCAGGAATTTGGCGGGACGCGCGCATAATTGAAATTTTCCAATGCGTCATTATGGAGCCCAAAAACGAACTAGCCACGACTCTCCCTTCTATTTTCTTCTCTTGATTTCTCTTTTCTTGATTTTTCTATATATTTTTTTTTTTGAGGAGCAGCCAGCGTTAATTGCGTCGTGTTGACAGGCTGAAAGGCCTTACCCCGGGGGGAGTGTGTTTGTATTGACAGCAAATTAAGCAGTTTTAATTACAATCAGGCAAGGCAGCAGCAGCTGCCAGCCGGCCAAAAAGGGGCATAAACGATAAGCTGTCCGCCAACAGAGGCACTCAATAGACGAAAACATCACATTTCTAATGTTTTCACAGTTCAAAATGTGTGTCATGGTCTCTGAATTTAATGTTATAACATAAGTACATTTTATTACCACATTAAATTAGCTAAAAGGGCGACTTTAAGTAAACGTTAATTATTTTTTCAATTTGTATTCTTTAATAAGCAATCCATCAACGAGTCCTGTGAATAATTCACAACTTATTACCATCAAGAGCCAATGCCAGAGTAATAAATAAAATGAAAAATACTTGGCGTTTGTATGTACACAAGTTGACGTAAATATTATTATGCACGACATCGAACCGACATCGGATACATGGATGGCTGCTCCGTGTGTGGACAACTTAATTTTTTCATTTATTTTGCAAATTGCCAGCGCACTGATTTCGTCCTTAATCAATTTACGATACGTCAAAGGGTTAAATGGTTTCAACCGGCGCCGCCGCCTGCGGAAAATGGGTGGGAAAATGGTGTCCCCAGACCGGAAGACTTGTCGTCGCTTCTTTGATGTTGCATGCTGGCTGCAAGCTGGCAATCAATATCTAATGAAATCTGAAGTATACGAAAAATTATGCCAGGGCAGGAAGTTAAAGGAGACGGTACCCTGAAAAAATGGTATAACGTTTAGTAAGTGTCCTGGAACCATGGCCAGAGAATAGGAAACATTCTTAAACATAATTTTAAATATAATTTGTAATGTATTTAAATAAGCACTTTTTTTATTCATTTCTGTAAACTTTTACCCTTTTTCTAACACTCTTATTTAAATTTAAAAAGAAAGAACTTAATACAGAATGTAAAAACAGAAAACCTTTTAGAAAGGGTATACCAAGGAAAAAGTAAACTTTGACAATGGCCAATTTGGCAAGTCGAAGTCGCCTCCGCAAGTCGAAGCGAACCGATTACGAATGCTATCCATGTTCAATGGCAATTTAATGTGCTTCAGTGCGTAGAGTGATTTTTTCAAAAACAATCGAAAACCGATTGACCAGAGCAATAAAAGCCATTAAAAAGTACATTAAAAGCGCCCGCGACCGCGCTCGCCTCGAGTGGCGGCACTCGGAGTTGCACTTGCCACAAAGGGAATATTTAGAAAACAATTTAATAGCGATATAGCGAGATACTTGTACCGATTAAACTAACATTTAAGCTGACTGATGGAGTAAACAAATCGCGTTGGCGAGATGTGCATTGTAAGAGATCATTTTAATGGCGGCGCTAATTGCAAATGGATTTAATGGCGATATAGCCGCGGGGCCCAATCTTAATTGACTCAGCGTCCAGACGATAAACAACATGCCAGTCTAATTTTGGCCACAATTTATGACCCACAAAAAGTATACCAATCCCCGAATCAGAGCACATCCTGGCCACTTTGCATGTGCCAAGTTGGTCCGTATCCAAGTCCAGCTGGTGTGTGACCAAAGGAATTACCCGAAAGTGGAGCAGTTACGCCTCGGTAATTTCCACCTGGCCAAATCGATATCGAGGTGGCCCACCCCAACTTGGAGACTAGTTTCCTTTTTAATATTAAATTATTTGAGTTGTGTTTTGTTTTATTAATTTATTATAATTTTAGAAAGATTATTTACAGTCTGAATTAATAAAGTTGTCATTAAATCAAGCCCAGATTTAATTTTTAAAAGAGAAACCGTTTGGTGGAACCCTGTCGTCAGTGCACGGTCCGTGCTCATTGCCCAATTCAGTGCTAACTCAATTTAGTTTACACTCGGTGAGTGCCTTTACCATCCTCCAGCCGCCACCCTCCTCTCTCGGCCACCCAAGCCTTGCTTTTCTTGGCCAAAAAGCAACATTGTCACCCACATGTACGCGTACACGTAGCTACACCTCCATTCAGGTGCTCGCAGCCAGGTGGAGCAGGCAGTGTTGTCGCAGCTTTGAATAAAAACAAGTAAAATGTGAAACATAACGGAAAATATAAATGAAAAGTAATAAAAATATCGAAAATAAATCGACATTACAGATAATATTATCGATATATTAAATTAAGAGTCATTAAAGTAACCTTTGCTCGATATAATATCGATATTATCGATTAACCTTATATTAGATTAAATTTTAAAGTTAGTTCTATTAAAGTTCAATTTTCGCATGAAAAACTTTAAAAATAAAAAGAAAGCTAAGCTTACCATCAGCTTTAAAAAAAAAAATACCTAAAAAATCCAGCTATAAACTAGCCAAGTTGGCAGCCCCATCAAATTTCCGTAGGCTGGGCAAACTTTTTGTGTGCGCGCCCGAAAGTATGCAACGCAAAAAATGGAAGACGCCGAGAATGAGGCTGAAAGTTGAGTGCACACCACGCACGTGTGTGTGTGTGTAGTAGGAGCAGAGAGAGGGGGAGGGGGGAGGTGGTGTACAGCACGGTGCGTGTGGGGAAGTTGCTGAAAATTTGTCGTAAATATTAAAATTTCATACGTTTATGCAAATTCACTTTCGACAACTTTACTTCCTGTCGTGCTGTCCCTGTTCCCGTCGCTGGGCCTGTCTTTGCTTTTGGCTTTTACCTTATCCTTGCCTCCCTCTCCCCCTTCTTGGATACTCATCCCTTGCCAGCAAACCTTACCTTACCTTACCTTTCTGAACCATTACCACAGTCATTGTCGGCTTCCGTTATGACGCAGACTCCTCGGCAGGTGGGCTTCGTTCTGCCAGAAATTGTACACTAAGCGAAATATTAAAACCCTTAATTAACCATCAATGAACTTGGTCTAATTTAGTTATTTAAAATCTGAACATTTAGTTTCCTTTAGATAAAAAGAAATAAAGGCCATTGTTTGTATTTCATTTAATTTATTACTTGAAGAAATACCACAATAATTGTAAATTTTAAAACTTAACTAAATAAATATATCAAAGAGCTAATTAATATATTTAAATAAGGAATTTAAAAATATTTTTCAATGGTTTTTATCGCCGTGCAGTGTGACACTTACCTGCGGCTCTCGGAGTAAAATGAGTTGTCGCTTTATATGAAAATGAACATTTATTAAGTTGAAATTACATTACAAATAATTTTCATATTATTGTAATGCACACACACCCGCGGACACATATGTACGCAGGGGCATTTGCCTATGAGGGGGCGTGGCGCCCAGGGATGGCGAGTAATAGCCTTGTAATATTTATGTAAATGCGTAACTGTTGCCTCGCGCCCCGTCTAAGACATCTCTGACGGCTGTCAGTCGCCTCAGCCTCTGCCTGAGCTTCAGCCTCCGCCACTTGCTTATTTATTCATTTGCATAAAATGTTTTAATAAAGATTTTGATTTAATTTCGTGTGTGGGTGTGTGTGTGTGTGTGTGTGTCGAGTCCTAGCCGAGAGCAAGGACTAAGTAAATGGAATAATTGGCTTTAACAGCGTCAAATTTGTCACATCTCGTATGCAGATTTTTGCACACCAAAAGTTACCTCGCAAAAATTAAATTGAAATAATTTCTGGAACTTGTTTGGGATATTTAAAAATTACTTTTCAATATTAAAGGATTTAATATTATTTACTAGAGGTTCTGGTTCTTTTTTAGATTATTTAATTTATACAACAAACCAACTTAATCATTTAATGAAACCCTACAAAACCATTTAACTTTAACCAAGTCGATCAATTAAAATGCAAATAAAAGGCTGCACCGGTGACTGCCATAAATATCGATCATTCGCCACACTTAAAGCCATAACTCTGACCAACTCCCCAGAGGGCCATTCAATCCAATTCCCAATAACATTTGCATATACATAGAGTTGGCTATAACTTACTGTCTGCAACATTTGGCCAACAGACAATTTAAACAATTTAATTTCATGACTAAGCACATGGCATTTCTCATATTTTTTCCAGGCATATTTCCTACTCCGAACAATTTCCAATTACCAACCTGAGACCCTTATAGTTATGGCTTCTCGATAAATACTTATTTTTTCTATATTTCTATAGGTATATATTTCTTGGAACCTAGCCTCGTTGCAATAGGCAATTAAAGCTTAAACTGGCTTAAGTGGCTGCCCCCTAAAATTGTTAGCTTTCCCATTTTAATTGCAATGTTTAGGTTTCAGTTTCAGCAGAGGCAAGTGGCCCCAGTAACTAGAGCTGTCCCGTTTCTCATTGTCCAGTGAATATTTTGTATTTTAATACCCAGTTTTCTGAGAGTCCATTGGTTACTTATAATTCTTTATTCAAAAATTATTATTCAAGGAATATATTCATGAAAATCCTTTGGGTAGAGAATATGTAGGTAAAATATAACTCTATATCAGTGCCCAAGCCCCCGCCACATGTGGTTGGTAAAAACTCTGCCGGTTCTCTGCCGCTACACAGACAGTGTAAACGTGACGTGAGCAGCAGCAGCAGAGAAGAGAGAGAATGAGGGGTCGAGTGGTGCGGTTGCCAGAGCAGTGCAAAGCATTAAAATTTAATTAAAATTTAATGCTTTGCACTGCTCTGGCAACCGCAACGTCTCGCGCGAAGCCAACTTCGTTTTTCTCTTACGCACACAACTGCAAGTCACATGTCATTGTATATTATTGTCTTCTATATTTTCATTAGTTTTAGTTATTATTTAATTTTCAATCCCATATTCGTAACCTAAATCTGTTTTTTTAACCTTAAAAGGTAACTTAAAGTCTAAATATCTTGTATAAACATTGCGCATACGCAACGTTGTCCTTGCAAATTGCACTCTCTGTCTTAACATCCTCTGCCTTCATCTTCGTGTCGTTACTACGTGTGTGTGCGTGTGTTTTCCGCCCTGTTTGTTTTAGCCTGGCTAAAAGTGGAGGTGGAAAGTGGACAAGTGGCAAAAGTGAAGAAAAAAAACAACGTGGAACTGGCACCAGGAACTGAACAGAAACACAACCCGGAGCAAAGCCGTAAAGGTTGCGCTGCCTGGACAAGCGCTGCATACGAAATGCGTTGCAACGGGGCCAAGGGTTATCAGTGGAAAAGGCGGGGGCTGGACTTATGGACTGGGACTGGGGACTGCGGGCTGTGGGCGGTGTGAGGTGCCCGCTGGGGTCACCCGCTCATTGTTACAGTTTTCACTGCTCTGGCATTCCGCTCACGTAGCATTCGTATAACTTTCTATGTATCTGCATTCGCACCTAGCACTAGCACGCCTTCGCCCCTCTCCGGCCCTTGACAAATATCTATTGTGCTGTATTACGGCGGCCATTGTTTGCCAGTTAGCCGAGAGTGGCGGTCCCGAAAAACAAGAAAAAACATCAGGACCAAAATGAAAAGGGTGCCACTGCTGCTGCTGCTGCTGCTGTCGCCCCATCTTATTTGCAATGATATTATGCTGCCAACAATCGGAGGAGGAATGCCTGCAACCTGCACAGGATCTTCTTTTGGCTGTCGCTTATTAAAGAAGCCAACAAAGGAGGAATTATTTATGCATTCGCAGAGGTTCGGGGGAAGCTACTGCTGCTGCTCAAAAATATTCCTTTTATCAGAACCAATTTCTGCTCGTCAATTGGATGCAAGAGAAAGGGTATTATTAATAACAATACAAATAAATTCAACTCCTACTATATATTTGTACTAAAACATAAATTCAAGAGAAATCTTTAACTTTAATTTAGTTTTCTCTTTAATACTAATTTTTAAAAACATATTCCATTAACAGGTTAGCGGTTTTTCACTCTTAAAATGTCTTAAATAATTCGAAACTGACAGGTTCATCTCCTGAACTCACTTCCTTTGCTTGTCACAAGCACAAGCACCACTCACACACTGGCAAATAAGCCCCAAAGCTGTTTCCACCTGTCTCGGAAAATTATTAAAAGTATAAAAAATATTTACATATATATTATACATATATATATACTTATAGCAAATGGAGCGAGCTGAAAGTCCTTGCTTATATTGAATTTTAAGCTTTCCACAATGACGACAACGGAAGGATTTGCTTGCCTCCGATTTTCCCTTGCCCTTCGGTTTTTCTTTTGGCGCGTGACTTTGTTTTAGCATTTGTCCCCTCGCCGCTCCCCCGTGTCCTTTTATTTCGCCAACATGTGGCAAAATTATTTCCGCTCAAAAATCCACTTCCGGCAACTTCCTCTATTCATGCCACACACTTTCACTTTTCATTTACCGCGCTGGCTTCGGTTTTATTTCTTCTTATTATTTTTTTGCTGGCTTTTGTTCCCGTTCATCCGCTCTTTGTTTTTAGGAAATTGAAAAACAGAAATCTCCTCTTTTTCGGTGAGAGTAAAGCGCAGTTTTGGCGTTGAGTTAAGGACCTGCAGATGACAAATAAAGGTGGGCCTTCAGAGGGGCTGACAAAAAATCAGGACACCGGGGAAAATAATACAAAAAAATTGATATTTAAATTATTTAAATACTTTTTTAATGGAAGGAAAGTATAAAAACAATTTTTTAAGCCTGCTTCCTTATTAATATTTTTAGTTTAATTACTTTAGAATTTCCCAAAGTACAGAAAGACTTTCAGGCAGCCAAAAATATAGTTTTGGCTCCGATAAATGATGAAATTTCTATTTAAATATATTTACTATATATTTTTTCCAGTGTATAAACAACAAATCAACTTTCTCAAATGTCAGCAAAAGTACATCGTACATAAATAAATAAAAGAAGCAAACAAACAAAACAAAAAAAAAGGGCAACAACGGGAAAGTTGCTGCTGCTCTGCCTGCGCCTGTCACAATGTCACAAAAATTGAATAAAGTTTTCCTTTGAAAATTTACGCCCTCAGCTGGGTGTGCGTGTGTGCGAGTGTGTGTCTTTGTGCCTTCACCTGTTGATTGTTGGCGGTGGAAAGGTAAAGGTGAGAGTAAGGCCGATTTTAATGACGATTTGACAGACTTCCTTAAGAATCTGGAAGCTTAGTGGAAAGGCAACTATTCCCGGCGTTCCAATATTAAACATCACTTAACCCACACAGACCCACTAACCGGTCAGTGGTCTCTTTCTTTCCCACACCCTTCCTCCTTTTTACTCTCCTTCCATCCTTCCCCCCCTCGCCAGTCACCCACGCAATCTGCCAGACGGGCTAGAGACAAAAGCAATTCCCATTTGCCTGCCGTCCATTAATTAGGGAAAGCGAAAAGTGTTACCAGCCGGGCTGTGTTCTCAGTCAGCTGTGTTCTCAGCCGAAGTGTTTCCAGTATTCTCAGCGCTCTCTTAAGCGCTCTCTTAAGCCTAGAAGCAAGCAGGGGAAAACAGTGCCGTGCACTCTACACAGAGCGGGCTTATTATTTTATATATTATTTAAATTTTAATGAAATATAATGGAAAATTATATTATTAAAGGCTTAAGCATAGCATTTACTTTACAAAAGCCAAGTTTTTATTTTAAAAGGAATATTTCATTAAGATTAAGATATGGAAGAGCTTGTTTTAAGTCTTAAAACTTAAATCTAACCTTAAGTTAAAACAAAAAGGTTAGAAAGCCACCACTTTCTTCCCCAGTAACCTTTAATTAAAGGCATTTTAATGTTAATTTTATTTTATTTTGAATGGAATTTAGTGGAAATCTATATTAATATAATTTTAGAATCATTTTTCACCTTAAAAACAATATTTTATTAAGATTAAGATATGGCAGACCCTAGATCAAACTCCAACCCTAATTAGCAACCTTTAATTAAAGGAGCTCTGCCTTACGAGTGCAAGCCAACGACAGGGAACAGCTAAGGTTTCCCCTGCGCAACTGAGAACAGCTGGCCATCAAGTGTTCCCGACTTGTGTTACGTTCAGGGGAAGTCCTGCCATCCAACCAGCCAGTTCCTAGTTCTAGCAGCTAATTGATGGCTGCTTTGGCCATTTAATTGGCTTACCTTTCACCTGCCCAAAAAAAATCGCATTTAACCAGGCGAAAGACTCGAAAACAATTTGTTTATCATTTCCCTGATCCCCTTATCGATCGATAAGGTATACTGCAGCGGGAAAACCTCGCCAGGAATACCCACGCCCATCTTATCTGAGGGATTCGTCATATCATGTAGGCCCAAGCCCCAGCACTATCTATTCGGGAACACTCAGCCACTAACAGAATAATTATTTAATATTTATTTTAAATTGTTTTTGCCAACGGAAGCCCCCAAATGAGATTAATTTTGTTGTTCGCTTTGTTCCTCTATCACAGTCGATGCATTAATAATGCAATTTAATCATTCAGTCAGCCGAATGGTCAACTATAATCAAATAATATAATTGTGATAATTATGAGCGAGCTGTAATGGCAATTCGAATGACTTCTAATCCCCAAAAAAAGTAAATACAAAGGAAATACTAGTTGGAATTTCATCAAAGCCATAATTGGCCATAATAAATATTTGTTTAACAAGTCAATGCTTGTTATTTCTATATGTTTATTTTGGAATTAAGTATATATTATTTATCGAAGCTCCCATTTTCCCAGAAAAACAACCATATTAATTTCGTGTAATTATGTTTTATTTATTTTTGTGATTTACATTTTTATCTTTTTTTGTTCTAAATAATAATAAATCATTTTTTCATTTTGGTTATAAAATTGAAGGATATAAGGAATAATAGTGAATAAAGATTGAAGGTTATAGTATTGAAGGAATATTGATGCATCTGATAGGCAAGGTCCTACCAATTATGCTTGCGCCTTTCGTGCTTCTTGCTGGGGCGAGTGTCCGGCACGGGAAGGGTTTCCCTCTGCCAAGGGTAACGATCTCGAGGACGTCGGCAGCCGAATAGCGGCTCGAAAGGTGCTGGCGGTGGTGGCGGTGCTGGCGGTGGTTCAAAGGCTGGAGCTGGTTCGCCACGCGGTCCATGGGACGGCCAGTGGTGGCCATGCGGCGGTCCAAAGTGGGGGCCATGCGGCGGTCCATAGTGATGGTTGTCAGGTGGTCCAAAGTGGTGGTGATCTGGTCGGCCATGGTGGTGGCCATGCGGCGGTCCATGGTGGTGGCCATGCGGCGATCCAGAGCGATGACTATGATGCGGCCTGCAGCCATGATGGGGGCCGTGCTTGTGCTTCTTCTGCTCATCTCCTTCGCTGTCCGAACTGGAAGAGCTTGACGAAGAGGAACTCGACGAAGAGGAACTCGACGAGGAACTCGAGTGCTTTTTGGACTTCTTCTTCTTCTTCTTGGGCTTCTGCTCCTCTTCGGAACTCGACGAGGAGATCCTCAATGTAAAGTCACGCTCCTTCTTGTCCTTCTTGCCCTTCTTGGCCTTTTTCCTGGCCTTCCTCTCCTCCTCCGAACTCGGTGAGGGAGTCCTTAACGCAAAGTCATGCAGATCCTCCTCCTTCTTCTTTTTGTGCCTCCTGGCACTCCTCTCCTCTTCATCGGAGCTCGAGCTCGAGCTCGAACTGGAGCTGGAACTGGACCTGGACCTAGACTTGCGGTCACCATGCTTGGTCTTCTTTCCCCCCTTCTTCTTGGAAGAGCGACAAGGACTTCCCGAACGGGATTGGGATCTGGATATAGAGCGCTCTACTCGACGGCCATGTGGGTGACCCGGGTGGCCATGTCCACGTCGGTGTCCGTGCTGGAGCTCGTGTCCGTGTCCGTAATCTCCACGACATGTGAGGGCGGCTCTAGGCGGCGATCGGCTCCTCCTGCGACAGTCCGTGATTTGTGCTGGGGCCCACGGCAGGCCCATCCTCCGAAAAAACGGCGAACGATCCTCAGGGTGCCAGGGGGCCAGCCAGGATCTCCGATCCCAGGCAAAAGGATGAGGACCGTAGTGATGAGGCCCGTAGTGATGCGGGCCGAAGTGATGGGGTCCGGGCCCGAAGTGGTGAGGTCCCATGTGATGGTGATGGTGATGGGGACGAGGACTGTGCCCGTGGCCATGACCATGCCCATGACCATGTGGGTGTCCATGTCCATGGCGCCTGCCATGATGACCATGATGACCACCGTGCTTGCGACCATGCTTGTGGCCAATGCCGTGACGACGCCCGTGATGGCCGTGATGAGGCCAGGAATCTCGGTGCCAGGGATTGTAGCCACAGCGGCCATAGAACCTGATCTCCGAGTTGGAACTGGAATTTGAGCTAGAGCTCGAGGAACTCGAGCTGGAGGAGGAGCTGGAGGAGCTCGAGGTGGAGCTAACGCTGTTCGAACGGGAACGGGCTGGTGGGGCCTCCTCTACGTTCTCGGCGCCTGCAGCGGCCGGCTTCTTGGCCTGCTTCTTGGCCCGCTTCTTGTCCTTCTTGGCCTGCTTCTTTAGCTGCTTCTTGGCCTTCTTCTGGGCCTTCTTGGAGGTCGAGGGCTCCTCTTGGATTTTCGCCGCCTCCTCGGCCAGCGTTTCGTGGGCCTGCTCCAGCATGCGCTGCAGCTTACACACGTTCTTGAGGGCCTTCCTGACCATCCTGGCCGACCTGGGCGCCTCCTTGGACACCGTTCGGGCTGCGGCCTGCGTCACCGGCGTCACCGGCTCGTCCTCGAACTCGATGTCGCAGTCGAGCAGCTCCCCGGACACCAGTTCCGGCTGCTCCCGCTGCTGCAAGTCTCTGGCCAACTCGCTCATGATGGGAATAGCTGAGGACACTCTCTGCACTGGATTTCCTTCGATGGTGCAATAAATTGGGGTTGGGTTTGGGTTCCCTGTTGATTCCCTGTTGAATGCGCTGAGAAATTGGTTCTCCACAAAGGGGCCAGCTTGCAAACTGATGTCAATCGCTTGCCGGCCGGCAACATTTATACGCTCCGGGTAGCCACCGCCACAGCGCCAGCCGAGCGGCACCTCGGATCGGTAGCTGGAGTGGCACGGGTGCGGAGCGGCAGGGCGGAGGTAAGACGGGGCCTGAGAACGCCACCGCCACTGGTGAAATGCGTCGCGGACAAAGCGAGAGCTGGTCGGGTACAGTGGAACCTCGTTGCTTTGGTTAAACGGTTGTAGTTCCATTATTTTTCAAACTAGAAACTGGAAACTCACAACTAGAAACTGATGATATTGGCTTGAACCGGCCTAAACAGCTTAGACTTGGCTTGAAAACATAAGTAAAGGTCTATAGATCTATTATCTGAAATCTTTGAATTATTCTTTAGGCTTTAAATGATTCTTTTTCTGAAGAACTTCTTTTGGATTTATAAATAAATAACATGGATATAACTTTAAATAAGTATTCACGGATATTCTATGAAAGATTTTGAAAGAGAATATACGAGTAAGTTGGTTTCTAATAAAAAAGTAACCATATTTATGCCAAGATTCTAAAATATTATAAATTAATGGCAAAGAAATAATGTTAATTTTGTTGTCATTAAAGATTAAAAGCCTTGTCTCTATTAAATATATATTATATTTAATGTCAGTAGCTACCAATAATATTAATTCATATATAAAATATGGAATTATGCTTCAATGCAATCAGAAAGAAAGATATTGAAAGGTTATTTTATTTATCACGAATCGTGGTTATTTATGCCAAAATTGAATTAATTTTTAATATTTAGCAAAAGATAATAAAAGCATAAATGTATTAGGCATTAGAGAAATTTAGAATTATAGAATATTATAGAAAATTAGAGAATTATATTATATATATGTTATATGTATATCCCATCGCTCTTTGACTCCAAGTCAAGGCTCAAGCTATCTTTGTAATATAATGCCACGTCAACAATTCGTTTGATTCTACATTAGCCTGTCCCCACTGTACCTTGACTGCTCTCTCAGCAAAAACGCAAAAACAACAGCCGAGCAGCCGAACAGCTCTCGTGCGCTGCTGGTGAGGGTTTTGTTGTTTTCACAATTCTCACTATCAACTACGTGGATTTGGCGTCGTTCCGATATACAAGTTACGAGTTAACATACCATATATATGTGCACAGAAATAAACACAGAAAAAGACGCAAACAAAGCCCCCAAGGGCAGTCAGTCAGTCATTTTTTTGCATTTATTTCGTTCTGTGATGAAATAGCCCCCACGAACAACGCCTGAGTTGCATTTCGCAAGCTTATGAAAATATAAAAAAAAAAAGAAAATGTATTTAGAAAAGTCTGGAGAAAAAGGAAACTCCTCCGAGCAAAGTTCACAGCCCCAAAAGGAACCGAAATCACATTTGCAGGGCATTTTGGCAAGGACCAGGGATCAACATTTATTCATTCATTTTTACATTAGATGGATACCAACATAATGCTCCAGGATCTCCAGCTTGAAGATCCCTCATGCATTTACTTGATCGCATCATCCGAGGAAAGTCAAACCTGAAGTTATATTCTTTTTAAGGGATTTCTTTAAGGAACCATAATAAAGATCACTTTGAATGATGACTCATTCTTCATTTATTTAAATTAAATACTTATAAATCACTTGTTTGTTTTTAAATATGTTTTCGTAAGCAATTTTTCACTTGACCCTGTTTATTTTTCAACGATTCACCTTCAACAAGGTTTAATAGTTTCACAATCTGACGAAAAGCAAAATAATATCTAGCGCTTTTTTGGGAACTTGAATATTTCATCAGAATATATATTTATAAAATTTATAAATTTGTTCAATATTTAAGGATGTTTTATTTATTATTTGTAGAATTATATAGAAATATTTGATCACATTTCTTGGAGGTATTTATATATATATGTCTTGAAAATCACACTTAGAGGAATATTTGCATTATTTTCAAGATCTCTTATAGAGATCTCTTTCAATTTTACCGCCCAACACAATATCAAATATATATATTTTAGTTATAATTTTTATTAACATAATCTTATATATATTTATATATATTTTTTTTTTATTTGTACCCCCAACACATTAATAAATATAGGGCTCAGAATAATATATTAATTATCATTTTTATTCACATATATTTTGAAAATATTTATATATATTTCTAAGGTTAAATATCGTGGGAACTCAAGGAGGATTTCCTTAGAAATCTTTTAAAGGGATGCACTAGTTTACAAGGCAGAGATCAGGCAATATTTATCAGGATCTTGGGGACTGGAACACAAAAACAAAAAATAAGTATATACACTTGAGATTTTATTTTAGCTTCAACTTTAACACTTAGCAGCTCAACGACTGATCTTCACAAGATCAGGAGCAATCTCTTCAAGCTTCGGGTTTGGGTTCAGGGACAGGGGTTACAATGGGGATAATATTATAATATAATTATAATATATTATAGTGTTTCAGGGGCTCAAACACAATATCACATGTAGATAACTGCATTTATGTAATGACTGATTTGCATGGAGTATACTTTGTAGAGTATAACTTTAGATATATTGAATATATTTCATATAGAGAGTGTATCTCTGGCACTGGGCACTGGACTTTTGACTTTTCTATTTTTAATTCGTTGGTACTTGTATATTTTGTATGTATATTTTTTGAACACGTTGCCAAATCGAACGGAAACTTATTTCTTGGGGCCTGCCGCCATCGGCCGACAAACGCTCCGAATCGTTCGGCCGATGTCGCCAAATGAAATCTCCGACGTGTGCGATTCGCCCAGCCATGTGGCCACACGTAAGCTCCGGAGCCCGGAACCCGCTTTGGCTTCGACGTAGAGCATTATTTCGTGAGGTGACTCAACGGCCACGAAAAGCTTAAGCCAGAAACTTTTCAGAGAGTACTCGGGAGAGCCAAGGCTTGCTCTCCTCAATGGGTGATAATGAAGAGAAACCTCTCTGTGGCTATAATGAGTAAGGAGAGCTAGAAAAGTATGTAGTTTCTGGTGGATCGAAAGATATAGTAAGACCTTAAATAGTCTCAAATAGTATCCACAGAATGTTTTGTTATAATTTCTTAAGAAAGAAAAATAGGTTTTAAGGTTTTATACTTATTAAAATGCTTTTTATTGTAGAAATATGTATTACAGTTTATATAAAATATTATGGAAATATTATGCACTTACACTTCATAATATTTATTATATTCTGTACAATTTATTGATATTTCAGACTATAATTTGTAACAGAACAATGATTCTTTTGTTCTTTTGACTTAATTCAAATTATATTCAATTTTACTACAGAACTGATAATAATATATCTTTATTTATAGAGTAATTGGAGCCACATTTAACCCCTTAAAAAAATATATACATAGTACAATTAATAACTGAGCATTTAATAGGATAAATTACAAATAAATTATTGTCTAGATCCCGCAAATAACCTTAAGATTAGGCAGATTCTGGGTATTACGACAGTATCTCTGCCAGCCATTCCAATGCTGAAAGCCATCGGAAGTGTGGATGCGTTTGGCGCAGGCTGAAGCCTCCATTAGGTTCTCATCCAGGAGATCTGCAAGGGAAAAAATATTCTAAAAGATAATCCAAATAATAATTAGAGACCTACCTTCACACTTCACATTGCAGTTGCCACCGCGCCTGCCCTCCTGACAGAATCTGCTGTTGATCTGAAATAACCCATAATTCCGAGATCCATTTGGATTCGTTGTGACCCTACTTGTGTCCAATTCGCTCTCGTGTTCCAGCAAGCAGATCCCTGGACAAAATAAATATAACAGAGATATTATTAGCTCCACAAGAGCTCAAAAACCGTATCATGATGGTACATTCTGAGACCAAAACTCACAATTGGAGAGCAGAGAGCGATCGAACCTGTATGGCGGATCGAGCAGCTTGCGGGCCAGTTCGCAGCGCAGGAACCGCTTGGCCGAAACCAAGCCGGAATCGCTGGCCAGCAGGAGCAGGCCCACGGCCAATCCCAGCCAGAACCACCTCGGTCCGAACAGAGCAGCTCTCATCGTGCGACTGGACCGGCTTAATGGCTGGACGGAATTGCGGGAGCGTGGAGCTTTTGCGTCTTGACCTTGGCCACCTGCCCCATTCCGGAATGGGATCAGATGGGAGGGCAGAGCGCCGATAAGGCACCGATTCGCATCGCTGAGAAACGGGATTCACTAGAAAACCGGCTCTTGGCTCCAACACAATCATGTTAATAATAATTAAATCCATCGCTGCATTTCCTACGATACGAACGTTTTCCATTTTTATTTTCATATTTATACCCTTGCAGGAAGCATCTCCGACCTGGTATACAATAGTTATTTTGCGATCTCTCTTGCTTAAATCTGTTATACTTAGATTGGTATATAATAGTTTATTTGCGATCTCTCTTGCTTAAATCTGTTATACTTAGATTAAGCGCAGAAGAAGGCCTTTTTTAAAGTAATAAAATAAGCATGAAGCTGATCTCTTTAAAAATCATTCTAATTTTTCCCTAATCAAAGCTAAAAATAATCATAACTCGGCTAAAACAGCCTAAATTTTAATTCGGAAAGCTGTTCTGTGTTAGGTTTTATTTAAATAATAATTCTGCATATTCAGTTTTAAAAATTGAGAAAATAATTTTTTGGCCAATTTTTGACAATTTTAATGATGTAACCCCTTATGAAATTTTAAAAAATCGGTCAAAATTTTTTTTCTCAATTTTTTTCAATATTTTCTCTTTAAATAATTGGAATTTGAATGGCGAATCGGAATATATATGACATTTAGCCATCCTTTACTTTTTGTCTTTTATATGCCCAAAAATATACCTCAGATATGCGTATTTTGGGGACATTCAAATTCGTTCTCATCGATGAGGAAATTCGATAGAAAAACCTAGTGTAAGGTGGGTTTCAGGTACCAGGAGAACATGAATATTAGAAAGATAACTTCTTCTGCGCATAAACTAAATATAACAGTTTTAAACGAGAGAGAGATCACAAAATACCTGTTATACATAACTGTTATACACCACCAACTGCCATTTCTGTTAGTCTTGCATATCATCCTGCCAATCTGCAATCGGTGTCGTTATCCATAAATGTTTTATACACTTCAGTAAGATTTTTCGATCAATTTCCGTTCCAATCGAATCAATCTAATTGCAAACTGCAAGGGTATACAAACTTCGGTTTACCTTCTTGTTTCACCAGTAAAAAGAGTTCCGATGAGTGATTCCATGAATGATACACAGTTTATTGTTAATCCTTTAATGACTTCCTTAAATAGTTTAATTATCACAACTATGTGTTCAGTTTAAAAGCGAAAATGTTTATTATTATAAATATGATGTCATTTAAGTAGTGTTTTTATTTCGTTTAAATAAAATTACCTAAACCGTTTCTGGCTGATTTTTACACATCTTTTGAGTTCCTTTATGCATGCTGGTATATATTCTTTATCTTACATTGTTTTAGGTTTCGTTTGCTTGCATTTCTTTGCTTTTCTGTTAAATAATAAAAAAAAAAAAGAAAATTTCGTTAAATTTGAATATTTGGAAATAAAAAAAAGAAAAGACTGCTTTTTTGATACAATTTTATTGGCTTTGTGGTGAAATATCTCGAGTTAAATCATAGTTTAGCCACTCTCTATTGAATATACATACGAGTCCAATGTTTGAGGAATTATCATAATTAAATCGATAGTTAAGCCTAATTCATAAGATAAACTGTGTTGTGTATACTTAAATTGTTATTATGTTTCGCTATCGTATAAATCTCTCTCGTTGCAATTTCCCTCGCTAGGTGTAGGTTTCGAAACATTTTCTCTCTCGATCTAGCGATCCCTCGATCTCTCGGCTGGAATTGTAAATATCTACGTGTACGTCGTATATAGACCCATTATATAGTGTATACGGTATAGTTTCGTGTATATAGTATATAGTATATGGTATATATATAGTATATAAGTTAAGATTACTGCAAAGTTAAATTTATTGGCAGAAGCGAGCAATTGGTTGTGGTTTTATTTCATTCGTATTCATTATTCTTTTTTGTTTTTGTTTTTGTTTGTATAACTTATGAACATCAGCAAATAGTTTCGTTTATCTTCTCTTCTCTTCCGTTTTTGTCTCGTTTAGTTTGTTGTTTCCTCCACGACCTAGCCGCCCTCCGCATTCTCCTCCTCGACCCGTTCGTTCCGCTGTCATGGCCCGAGGCAAGGATATATCTGCAGGTTCTCCAACTTAGAACTAATAAACATTGAAATTTCCCCTTCAAGTGTCTTTTCATAAATATGTAAATAAAAAAATAGAAAAAAAGTCTAGGCATAAACGGTTTATAAACAAGCAAACAGAAACCCAACTCCACGCGGGAGCAACAATTTAAAAAATGAGTGTTCCTTGTCCCGAAGAAATTCAAACAAATTAAAATGCTGAATGAATGCATTTGGCATGTGTGAGTCGTCGTCGTCATCGTCCCTCCTCCTCTTTCTCTCTCTCTCTGTGCCGTCTCGTTCTTGCTCAATCTTCAAGCTTGCTCTTCTCTCGTTTTTCTATCATAGTTTGTCATCTGCTGATCCTGGCTCCTTCCTCCGTAGCCCAGCAGCTCAGCAGCTAGTTGTGGTTCCTCCTCTACCTCTTGTAAATGCGTTTAGAAAAAAAAAGTAAATGGCTAATTGTAAAAATATTAAATCAAAGGTTGTGTTCGCGAAACGGGGCATAAAACTAGAAACGAAACCCAGCGTAAATCCTAGGCTAGCTGCTCTATAGTAGTTCCTCCTTCTTCCCAGCTTAATCTTAGGTCCTAGTCCCTAGTAGATGCGCTCGTAGAATAGCAGATAGGCCTGCGCCTTCAGCGCCGTATCCTCGCTGACCTCCTGGACGCGCGAGTCGGACACGTAATACCATTTGCCGGGCGGCGCCTGCACATTGGCGGCCTCCTCCTGCTGCTGCTGCTGCTCGTCGAGGGGCGTCTCTGCATTGCCATCGTCGGAGGTGGATGAGTTGCTGCTGGAGAAGTCGTCGCTGTCGTCCATTGCATGCATGTGCAGGTCGCGCGCCTTCTGCTTGGCCTGCAGCTCCTCCAGCTTCTTTAGCTGCTCGTCGTCCTGATCCAGTTCCGCCTTGCTGCCAAGCGGCAGGAACTTGTAACGCTTGTCGCCCGGCGTCACCTTGGGCCGCACCTTCACGTACGCCGTATAGTGGCCGCCGTACATGCCGCCCGAGTGCTCCACGACGCCATAGAGGGCGTACAGCAGCTTCTTCTGCTTGCGATCGATGTTCGGCAGATTCTTCACCTTGGAGCCGCAGAAGGCGGCAATGTCAAGCAGGTTGGGATAGCTAACCGGTCGCGTTAGCTTGCGGAAGATGCAGCGCGGCCCCAGCTGGAAGCGCTTCAGATGCAGGATGAGCACCGCCGGCGGACTGGAGACCAGCAGCTGCTTGGTGGCGTTCGTATTGACCGACTTGGCCTTCGGATCGCTGCCGTTGATGCGCAGGGTGCAGCTGTCGCAGCCCACCTTGTTCTGGCCGGTCATCAGCTCCACGGCGGTGAAGTTGTTCAGGCAGGACTGGACGGAGCACTCCCCATCCTCGCACTGGTAGCGCGGCGCTATCGTGGTGCTCCAGTCCGAGTAGCTCTGCGTGCGCACCCGCTTCGCTCGGGCCTGGGCCTTGGCCAGGGCCTGCGCCTGCGTCTGGCTCTGGACTTGGGCTTGGGTCTGCAACTGCGGCTGTAGCGTTACTTTCTCTAGCTGGACGGCCACCTGGGTCTCGTTCTCTGCAGGTCCTCCTCCAGCCGCTGCCAGGCCATTCAAGCCACCCTGCTCGGCTCCGATCGATAGCTGGCGTATGAGGGAGGCTCCCTTCTCCGAGAGACCGGCACTGACCAGGCTGGCTGGCGCAGTGACCGTAGCTTCGCCATCGTCCAGTGTGCCAGCCACGGAAGCGGATGAGGAGGAGTTGTTGTTGGTGCCAGCCGGGACGACGATGGTGCTGCTGGTGCTGCTGGCGACGTTGGTGCTAGTGCTGCTGCTGGACGCGGTCGGGGCGGGACTGGTGGCAATGCCAGAGTCTGCAAAAAAAAATTGCATTGATTTTGATTAGTTTTCCGTGATTTCTAGGCAAGCAGATAAGATTGGGAATATATATTTCGTTGTTGCTTTGCAGGCAAGGTTGACTTGAAGAGGGAAACCCCATTTAGAGGTCGTTGGGCAAAGATTAAACCCACTTTAAGCCCACTCACCGTTCTCGTCCTCCTCTAGCGAGTCCTTGTCCATGTGCTCTGGCGTGTCGTCGCGCTTCTCGCCCAGCGGCTGGGCATTGCCATTGCTGTCCGTGTAAAACTTGGCCGCCAGCGTGCCCGATGAGGAGGTGGACGTGCTCGATGTGTTAGGAGGAGCCGTGTCCTCCACCAGATTGTCCTCCACATCGGCGTCCGAGTGCTCCGACGTGGTCACACTGGAGGAGGTACTGTCCTCGACCTGATCCTTGGGCTGCTGCTCGGCTGCTCCAATCGCCTGTCCATCGCCGGAGCCCAGGGAGGCCAGGGCAGCGTGCTGGGGTTCGCCAAAGTCCACGGCATAGCCGTTACCGCCGCTGGCGCTGCCATTGCCATTCAGCTTGAGGCTCAGCTTCTGGGCCTGCTTGAGGCGCTGGTGCTTGGCCGCCCGCTTGGCCTTGCGCTCGCGCTCCTTCTCCTTCTTCACCTGCGACTTGGAGGGGCCCAGCTGCTGCTCCGGCTGATCGCCGTGCAGGTAGAAGGACGACGACGACGCCGAGGCCGTAAAGTTGACGTTGCCGTCCGAAAACTTGGTGTTGATGGCCGGCTGACCGGTGCCGGTGGTCTTGACAGCGTTGGTAGTGGTCGGGTTGGTGTTAGTGGCGGAGCTGCTGCTGGCCAGTAGCGAGAGCTCAGGACTTGGTTTGCGGCGCTGCGGCGGCTGGGGCTTCTCCACGGCCACCGGCAGCGACATGTCCAGGAAGTACTCGTGCCGCGACGACACGCTGTGGCAGTCCTGGCAGGTGAGCGTGGACACGAGGAAGCCGCGAAAGACCTGCTCCGGGCGCAGGATGCGGTCGCCGGCCTGGTTGCCATAGATCTTGCACTTCTGTCGCATCTCCTCCGACACACTGTTGATGTCCTGGTCCTTGTAGCCGAGGTTCTGCAGGATGACGCGCTGATAGCGCTTCAGATCCTCATTGCGCACGCTCTCCAGCAGCTGGCGCAGCAGCTCGTGGGCATCGTGCTGGTCGCCGCCCGTAAACTGCGGGCACTTGGTGCACAGCTTGTCGAAGAGCTTGCTGGGCGTGTAGACGCTGCCGCCCGCCTGCAGCTCCTCGAGGGTGGTGGCCAGGGCGGCGGTGAGGGGGCCCCACGAGGAGAGCTTGCCCTCGATCTTGGGCAGCTCGATGTCGCCCTTGTCCTTGAAGTTGAAGGTACCGCCGGGCAGGGTGAATCTGTAAAGAAATGTTAGAGGTAAGCTCATGCCTTCTCCTGATCCTCATAGGTACTTACTCTTCTCCTGGCTCCGCCAGATCCCTCAGGTCGGACAGTAGGAATGGCGTCTGGGCTAGGCACTGCATCACCGCATTGAAGAAGCATGTGTTGCCCAGATTGGTCAATCCACGCACCCTGGGCAGGCGATCCAGTTCGTTCTGGGATTGCCGCAACATAGGACCGCCGTTGGTGGCGGTGCTGGCAGTGGGCGTAGCGTTGCCCTGGCCAATCCTCTTGGCCATTCCGGGCACTATGGTCAGCGAACCGGACGGGGACTGTCCTCCTGCGCTGCTTGCCGGTGGCGGCGGTGGCAGGGGAATGGCCACCTGGGTGCTCCGGTTTCCGCCGCCCGCCCCCAAAGTGGCTGCAACACCTCCGCCCCCGCCGGTGTCGTCGAAAAAGCCACCCGTCATGGGCACCATGGGCGTGAGGTGCTCCAGCGTGGACTTGAACTTCTCCTCGATGTAGCTGATGGTGGGCGGACTGGGCGTGGCGGTGTTCGTCGCATTGGTGGGCGGCTTCTGGGCCAGCCGCTTGACCAGCTCGACGCACTCGAGCAGGTTCTTGCGCATGTTGGAGCAGATCTTCATGTCGCACTCGTAGCACCAGATGTCAAAGGTGCGCGTGTTCATGGCCAGCGCGTGCGAGTCCGAGTGTGGTGTCTGTGGGGGCAGCAGAGGATTCGGTTAGAGATTAGAGGAGTTACATCTATGAATATTCTTCTGGGAAGGGTGAGTGACAAGCTACTGGGTCTGAGTAAGCTTCTGTGAGGCAGGAGACCCACCTGGTAGTGCTCGAGGGCGTGCTTCTTCCTGGCCCGTCCGCACAGCTGGCTGCCGCACTTGAGGCACAGCCAGAGCGTGCTGTCAAACTCATAGTTGCCGGGCTCTCCACCGCCCGCTGCATTGCCAGCAGCCGCTGTGAGGGAGCCTGCTTCCGCTCCGGCCTTGGCCTGGCCCAGCTTCTGGCACTGGGAGCACTCGTAGAGCAGGCCAGTGACCTTAAGCTGGCGCCGCAGCCGTGTGGCGTCCACCGCCTTCTTGATATGCTGGCAGCAGGCGGCGGTGGGCGTGGCGCCGTCCATGGCCTGGCCGGCGGCCAAGGCACCGCTGCGATGCTGCTGCAGCTCCTCCTCGCCGGAATCCGTGGAGCTGGCGGGATCGTGGGCATCTGTCTGGCGCTTCTTTACCATCTCGAACAGCTGACTGGCCGTGGCCTTCTTGTAGGCGCAGTCTGCAGGGAGTGAAAGGGAAAGAAAGCCGAGTTAGTGGAAATTATATCGAAGTTTTTGGCGGATCAAAGGCTTGCTTTCGAAGAAGTCTATCAGGCGGGATGTCATGGAATTGCTGGGCAGCCAACACTGGTAGCTCATCGCTCCACTGCTCGGTCGGGGTCCTGGTCTCTGTCCTGGTCTCGACTCGGGTCCGGTTCGACTGACATTATTCGCTTTGTTTGCTTTGTTGTCTTTCGTCACACGTTCGTTCGTTCGCCTTTGAGGTTAAGTTGGTTGCTTCATTGCTTTGTCGGTTCGTCGCAGCGCTGCCAGCGTCAGCGTCAGCGCCCTCGCAGCCCCTTTCCCTGGCGGCCCCCTTGGCCCGCATATCCTACATGTCCTGCAAACCGATATATGGGCCTACGGACTTTTGTGGAGGCGCAAGGATTCGAGGAATTCAGCGCCACTCAACCCAATTCCCACACTTACACACACACTCACAGCGCGCTCGTCTCACACATAGAGTCTGTCGCAGCACACACCAAGCACACACCCACCTCCTTTATTTGTTGTTGTTTTTTTGGTTTATTGCGACTTTACCTTGAGTTCAGTCGCTGCAGTTGCAAAACGCACTTCGCTTAGGGTTAATAATCGCACTCGTGTGCTTACTGTAACTATAAATACAAAACGTGAGCTACAGCCAGAGTTGGCCAGTGTTGCCAGATGGAAATGTAGCTTTCCCCCTAAAAAATCTCACAGAGTCGATATTTCCCCCTAAAAAATCCAGTCTTCCCCCTAAATTTAAAAAACTATTAATTTCAAATAATTAAGAGAAGAAATATCTTATTATGACGTGGGAATGTTGCAAAGCGAAAAAATGTCGGTGGAATAACAGTTCCAAGTATCTTAAAGGCGGATTCACAAAAAGGAATTTTTGGAATTTTAGGTGGTATTTATTTTTAGAACAGGTGGTATTTTATATGGTTATTGACGCGGTCACACTTAACTGGAAATTAACCGTTTCTTTTTGCCCAAAGGGACGCGCGCACTTTGCTAAAAGTTTTGTTAAAACTTAAGGCTTGCAAAAAGTGGTGTAAGTATTACTTGTTTAGTGTTAAATTGTTGTGCTAATAGAGACCAAATAACAAATAACACTCTGGCAAACATCCATGACTTCTTTAAACATTCGTTATTTACCTTTTTATTTCCAGCGCTTTTGTGTGCCGAAAAACTGGAAGATCGGCATGCCGCGTAAAAGCCAAGTAGTTGAGAAAAAACCTTTAGAAAGGGCTTTGCGTATACCTAGTCGAAGTTCCCCCGTTATACTTCATAACAAAAATCCGATATCTGTTGCGATTCCTCGAAAAACTAGAGCTACAAACGAAGTTAAAGAAACGCCACTCGAGACACCCAAAATGGCGGACAAGGCTGCCGCAGACCGTAAGCTTCAAGCTGCGGCTTCCAATAAAAGTACTGTCAATCGACTGGAATTGACCCAGATTCGCAAAACTCGTCGATCATTGGATACTTCCAAGGAGAAGACCGAAGGTTCCAAGCTTCCCGTCGAGGCTTCTATGTCATCCATTAAGGGTCCAAAAAGAAGCCAAACTCAATTGGCGCCGTCAGTTGTGGAGGGCTCCAAAAAGAGAAAGATTGCGCCTCCTTATCTGCCCTCTGACAATCCTAAGCCCAAGTCGTTGGACGCAAAGCTTCCAGTAGCGGTCGCAGCTTCCAAGTCATTGGACGGAAAACCGTTGCCATCCAAAGAGGCTCCCAAGAACCTAAAACAAGACAAAGAAAATACTAATAAAAGTCAGAATCCTCAGGCTACGGCCGCCAAGAAAGGAGTCAGCAACGTGGCAGACATTGAAGAGCCACCCTTTGAGATATTGGAAAGCTGCGCCAGAGGAATGCTCGGACCTTCCGGCGACGATGTATATTTTCTTGACAGCCTCAAACATTTTTACAAGCGCTACAGGGACTGCAATAATACAATTGGCAAGCGTTTGCTA
This sequence comes from Drosophila auraria, assembly GCA_008042615.1. Lineage (NCBI taxonomy): Eukaryota > Metazoa > Arthropoda > Insecta > Diptera > Drosophilidae > Drosophila > Drosophila auraria. The sequence goes on along the minus strand of VNJW01004905.1, from coordinate 85,795 downwards.
AATTTAAATTCCAATATTATTCACAAGCACTGGGAAAATAAGTCACTAAAGGACCGGTAAGACTGACATTCCTTACTGTACAGTTTAATTTTAAGAGTACTCCATACTTTCAGCTTGAATTCTATGACGGGCCAGGTTAAGGATCTGACGGAGAAGCTGTCCCAGGAGGCTGAGCAGAAGAAAGAGATCGGGGAGAAGTATTTAGGCGCTCTGAAGGCCCGCACAACCTCCGAGAAGGACTTCGAAAGCAAACTGCAAATGTCGAAGTTACTTACTGACAAGCAAATGGCAGAACTTGATGAAAAGCAATCGCAGATCGGTAATCTTAAGGTTGAGGTAAGGCAATCTGGGTATTTGGGATCATCTGAACATTCTCCCATTTATTATATATTCTGTTTACTTAATGGCAGATAAGCAACATGCAGGAGACTCATCGCGGTATGGCAAGGGTTCTAAGCGACGTGCAGATGAAATTGAAGCAGAACGAAGAGACTGTCGCACAGCTTCTGGGTCAAAACAATAAGCTTATAGCAGAGCTGCAAGAGCGCAAGCTCGAAGCGGAACAAATGGTCGCTGAAAAGGGAGTTTACGAGGTATTATTACTCATTTATTATCGAGTCTATAAAACTAATTGAATTTGTTCACAGCGTCAAATTTCCCAGCTGGAGTCCGAGTTAAAGGAAAAGGTTCTGGCCTACAATGAGCTTAACCGACGCCTTGTGGAGTTCCAAGAACTGCAGTTGTTGGTGGACGAAACCGCCAAGCAGCTGGAACTCGCCCGAAATGAGAAGAACTCCATGAAAACTCAGCTGGGTGAAAAGGAAACAATTCTTATCTCCCTACAAGAAAGCATTAAGGAACTCGAGGCTGCTAAAATCTCATTGTCTGAGATCAACGAAAGCTATGCCAAAGAATTGACTGCAGAAAAGACCAAGTCCTCAATGGAACTGAAGGACCAAAAGGAGGCCTACGACGTAAGTTATTAGCTCATATATTTATAACAACTTATTAAATTCAATTTCCTTTTTTTTAGGATACAATTTTGAGGCTGAACTCTACACTGAACCAACAGTTGCTTGATTTTGCGAAGCTATCTAAGAGCCACGAGGATCTTCAAATAGCTAACCTTCACCAGCTTTCCCTGCACAACCGAGAGCTAAAAAACTGCGAAAAGCAGAACAACAAGCTGAAGGAAACTATTGAAAGTCTGGAGAATAAAAATCAGAAGCTTCAAGTTCAAAAACAGATTTTGCAAGCTGAACAAAGCGAGAACCTGGATAAGCTGCTTAAGGCAACCAACCATATTGGGGTGGTTACGTCCGAATTTAAAAACGAAAAGCAGCGCTATGAAGCCGAAATTGCTGCACTCAAAGCTGAGCGTGAGGAGCAGCACAAAGCTACGAAAACTGACCAAGAGACGATTCAAAGTCTTATGGCCAAACTAGAAGAAGAGAAGAAAAGCTTTTCTATTCTTAAGGACGAGAAGGAGCAGATCGCCAAAGAGTTTGCAGCAGCCAAGTTAAAGTTCGAGGAAGAACTGAAGGGCCAACAGGTATGCTACCTCTGTTGACAATCAAGAAACTATCTATTAATTTTACAATTTGCTTTGCAGATTGCATTTTTCGACCTACAAGAGGAACTTAAATCTAAGGAAACCGAACTTATAGGCCTCGAGCACGAAAAGAATGTAAGCGTTAAGTATTTCTACCCGTTTAAAGCATATTTTCTAACGTAATGCCTTTATATCGTAACAGAGCATAATATCGCAGCTGGAACAAAGGATCAATAGAATTGGCAGTGTTTTTGGCGAGCCCATAAAATCAGCCACAATGCAGAGGTCGACTGTAATCAAGAAGTCTTCAAAGAGGTCGTCACAAAGAAATTTGCAACAAGAAGTCCTCCCGAGCTCTCCGAAAAAGCCTAAGCCCACACGCACTTCCACCATTCAAGATGTTTCGGACTTTGAGAGTGAGGACGATGAAGTGCCGGTAAAAATATTATTTTCCAACCGAGCAAAAATGGCTGTGGTCAAGCCCCAAAGCGACGACGTGTTTGACGCCTTAAAGAGGTCGACTAATTAAGAAAACCTTTAATTTCTCATACAATTATCAATGTTATAACCAAAACAATGATTAGTAAGTTAAGTACACTAGTTTGACGCCTTGAAAAGGTCGACTAAGTAAGAAAAGTGTATATTCCTTTCGTTTATCATACAATTATCTATGTTTTAAAAACAAGACTAGTAAGAAGTAATCGCTGATTACAATGAATACTTAGTTCAAAAGTTTTTGCAGTATCCTGACGATTTCTGAGTAGAAACTTTGTACATTTCTTTTAAAACTTGACGAGTTGAGCAAGTAATTCTTAAGAACAACTATGTACCCTTTTATTTCTGTGCCTTTTACTCAACAAACAATTACTAAACAATTTTTATACGCTTCCATGAAATATCTTATCGTTGTTCCTTAATAAACATATTAAATACTGTTCATTAAAAGCCTTTTTTTACTTATTATGCTTCGAGGGGGGGCCTCTATAGAGCACGGATCCCCGAATAGTTCGATAAATAAACAAATGAATTGAAAACGGATATTCGATTCAATGAACATTATATACTTCTCCTCCGAGCAGGGACTTAGGATCTTACCTCGACTTTGTCTCTGAATACGAGTCCCAGTCCGACCTTTGCCGCACCTTTCCGATTTCCCCGGGAGGCGTTACCCGGGGCGCTGGTCCACAAAACACAAAGCTTCGAAACAACAAAATAAAACCAAAAATAAAGATCCACTCGACCGACTTAATTCAGCAATCAAAGGCGATGCAACAACAGCGCGAACGGTATATGAAAGGAACTTGAAAGTAAAAACCCTATCATAAAGGAAACTTCCAGACATAAAGTCCCTATAATTACCAACACCCCGAACCTTGTAAATGCATCAAAATTGAACCGCCCCTCAGGCAATATTTCATGAAAATACAGCAAAGAAAAAGCGAAGAGCAGCGACCATGAAGCAGGGGCGAAAGAAGATGCGATAAAGAAGGTGAAGGAGGGGCGAACAATGGGGGAACAAAACGTGCATTCAATTTCCAGCTCGAATCTTGATCCTAACACTATTTACACACAGAAAAATGAAAGCTATATCAGGTTCTTTGATTTGTTATTTGAATTGGATCTTAATTTGACCTTAATTTGTATTTTTTATTATTTATTTAAGGTTTTTGTTTATATTTTTAGTTAAATAAATATAAATTCAGGCTTAAATGAATTAAATTCGAAAGTTCTAAGTATTAGGCTTTAAAGAAAGCCTTTTAAATATTTAGTTTCCCATTAAAAGTATATATTTCCTTAAGATTTAAGTCTAATTTGTATTTTAGTTATTCATTTAAGCTGCTTATTATATTATTTGCCAAGTATGAATGATTTAAACCTTAGAATTTCATATTTATAATGAATTTAATATAAGAAAATGATAAAATATTTATAACTTCCACTTACCTGGGTTATTCCTCAGCTAATTTCTTAGTTTTCTTCGAGTGTGAGGCCTGAATTGAGTTGTCGCCGTTTTTCCTTGGCTTGATTTCTTTACCAGACTGTCTGCGGGAAAATTCTTGAATGACTTTCCACTGCCTGTTCCCATCAGTTTTTCCCTCTTGATCTATTAACGCTTTTGTTGGCAAATAGTACACCGATTTTGTCCCCTTTTTCTTAGTTTTTTTTCGCCTCTCGCCAGCATGTCTTCCGATCCCCCGAAGACACACAGGAACTGTGCGCATTAGGCCTCATAATGCATAATAACACCACGGATAATTTCGCAAAAAATAAAGAAGAGAGAGAGGAGAAAAAAAGGAAGACCGCATTGGACACGGCCAAGATGAGGGGCAAAAGACAGAAGACTGGGGCCAAGTCATGTTCCAGCCTCCGACTGCGTCATCATCCGCCTCTGGCTCTGCCGCTGTCTCTGTTCCTGCTGCTGAGCACTGCTAAAAAATATAAAATAAGTAAATATATTTATTTAAGATTTTAACGAAACAGAAAAAACTAAAATCCCCTTTGATGTATTAATTTATTTTCTATATTTAAATATTAGATACTTCTCTCTGTATTTTTATCACCATTTAAGGATTTATCTTTCTCAGTGCACCCCCTTGGTTGCTGCCCCGCCGATTGCCTTTACAAATTTGCTGTAATGAATATTTCGCAGAAGACGTAAAGCGATTCCCGGATGGCTGCCGTTTTGCTCCCGCTCCATGTGGTTCTTCTCCTCCTTCTCCTTCCCAGTGCCGCATCCCATCCTGATCTGCCGTTCCTCCTCCTGATCCCCCTAGGAGCTTCGCAACCTGTAGCTTATAATCTTCATCAAGATGATGGGGACGCATGCAAAGCGGGGCTTAGCTTTCGATTTTAGCGCTTTTTGTTCTCTATTTTTGTTTCAGGATTTCATATTTTATGGCCATGACTACCTGGAAAAGGGAAGGGTTCACCTATTTTGAGTCACTGATGAGTCAGGAGCCTCTGCTAATGTCTCTTACCAACGCTTAAATTTAAATTTGCTTCCCTTACATTTCTCAATTAAATTTTCGAAGGAAAATGCTAAATATTGCCTGCAATTTGCATGACCAAAAAGCGGGGAGAATGAGAAAATAAACTTATTTATTCACATTGATTGCCGGCCGGGGCGGCGGTGTGTGTTCCTCGATTGTTTATTTTGCCTTTATCTTGTTTTGTTTTCTGTTTTTTTCTGTATTTTTTTTTTTTTCAAACAAATTGCATCATAAATTTAAGGACTCGTCCGACGATGAATGCTGCCCGCTGTGGCGCCTCGAGGATTGCGTGTATTTAAATCATTTTTCTCCTTACAGCTTCTGTTTCTGGTGCCCCTTTGGCTTGGCTTCGGCTGGGTCATTACCTCCACAGCCTGGGTCTCTTTTTTTCTGGGAATTGTCATTAGTTGAATTCCATTCCATTCCACATCATCTCAGGCTCCTGCTCCTCTGGCTACCTACCTGTATATCAGCTGTCGGAGCGGGTTAGTTCAAATGGCCTTATCACTCGGACGCGGCCGTCGCTCTGTTATCATTTAATGAACGCCCCGCTTCGGCTTCAGCTTCCACTTCCACTTCGCTACACTTCACTCGAGGACCATTCCCATTCCCATTCCGATTCTCAATCCCATATCCCGATCCCATTCCCCGGTATTACGTTATCTTAAGTAAAAGGAAGACCACTCTCTGCGGCCTCTCAGCTTCAGGCACTGGGAAAAATAGAGCTTTAACTAGAGAGAGATCTTGGCAATAATGAGAAGGAAACAAGGTCTGGTTTATGAAGTTCTTGAATGTTTTATTAAAAGTATATATTTTGTAAGATTTTAGTCTATCTCGCTAACAATAATATCTTTACAAGACCTTAATTATTAAGATTCTGGTTTAAATGAATTAAATTCAGTCTTAAGAGGTAGATTTTCTTTTATCTTTTTAAAGATTTTCAAGTCTTAAGTATAAGGCTTTATAGAAAGTCTTTTAAATATTAAATTTCTGATTAAAAGTATATATTTTCTTACGATTTAAGTCTATGTTGTTAACTAAATATAGAGATTCGGGGTTAAATTTATTTAATTCGGTCTGAAAAAGGTTGATTTTGTATCATATTTTTATAGATTCTCAAGTCTTAAGTAGTACCCTATAAAATATTTAATTTCTCATTAAAATAATATATATTTCCTTTAGATTTAAATCTATATGGCTAACACTAATATCTCTACAAGACCTTAAATATTTTTGAACAGTGAACTTCAACTGCTCCGCGACTTCAACTGCAGTGCAATGTTAATATAGCGATAATCGTGGATCCATCTACTAATTAATTGACTCTTTGTGTTCGCTTTATTTTGTATTTTGTTTCTTGCTTTTTTCTTTATTTATTTAGTTTTTTTTTTGAGCGCTTACCCGCTCTCGTTTGCCACCATCTTTGAGCCGCGGACGCCAGCCAGATAGCCAGATAGATAGGTGCAGTCCAGAGACCATCCAGCATCCAACATCCAGCGTTCAGCGTTCAGCCAACCGCGCATCTCATCTCTTGCGGCGCTTTCATTTCATTAAAAGCCTGTTTCAATTTTCTGCATTTTAGTGCCTGATGCACTTTGGCATCTCGAGGTAAGGCAATCCACTCAGCCGTGTTTTTTTTACCTTTTTTGCGGTTCGGTTCTGGCCCGCCTTCCTTTTGGCTTTTAGCCACGGCAGCCTCGTATCCCGGCTTTTGTGGTCTGCAACATATATTTGCACTTTGTCTGTCCCATGTGCCCTGCTTGTCTTGCTTTTCTTTTTTTTTGTATTTCTTGTATTTTTTTCTCGAGCGAGGATGAGCGCTCGATCTCGCAATCTCCGGTGCCCAAAGACCTGGGACATATCACGGGGATTTTAACCCATGTTGGGGGATGGCGAAAAGGAGTGGTTAATCCCAGGCAAAATTAGGTTTAAGGTTGCTTTATATTATCACAATATTTAGTATTAATTTGTACAATTTAAATAACAATCTGAATATTATTTAAAGTCAATTAAAGCCTAGTACTAACATCGAAAAAAAAATTCGGTAAGCGAAAAACTTTATTAAAAAAGGAAAATATCAAGAAGAAGAACGTTCTGATTTTTTCGTGAGCGAAAAATGTGAAGCGTTGCCAGATCATAGAAAAAGCTGAGATTTCATCAGCGAAATAAGTAAATAGTATTTATTTAACACTCAGAAGCTTTATAAACAACTTATAATAATCAAAATCAAATAAAATAAATGGAATTTCTAGGGTTTTTATATATTTCTCTATTAATTTCGTAACCTTTTATGTTAAATGTTGATTAAAATAAAGTAAGGAGCTTGTTATTTGCATTTTTAATTTATTTTAAAATGTATTTAAATTATTTTAAAATAATTTAATATTTTTTCTGTTACAACCCACAATCTTCACATAATTTTAATTAAATATCTAACTACAATATATGTTCTAAGTATTTTAATTTCATTTACTTCACTTACCTGTTGCTATTTTTAAGGCTTCGGTCCTTCATGGGTTAATTCAGTACCGCGTGCGTTGATAATTTTGACATTTAGTCTCTTATCGGGAGTTCATTTCTGTTGAAAATGGAAATGGAAATGCCGCGCCGCTTCGGTCGTCCATCTGTGTGTGGGGTCGCTGAATTAGCACCTACACCGGCGCAGCGAGAGATCGGTGCGGATCGAAGTTCTTTATTTGTCTGCGGGCAACTTTATTAGCACCCCAGCGGCACTTTCATCTCTGCCGCCAACCAAGGGTCCTCCCTGGGCCCCGTCTCCTGGTCTATTTGCCACAGCCAGGATATGGCAAATTATATATATATATATGTTTTTTTTTTTTGGCGCGCCTTCTTCAAGCTTATATGGAATCCTAAGAGCCTAGGGGAAATCATATTCGCGGGCTTTTATCATTTTTATATCCGATTCTTTTCACATTTCGCAGTTTGCAGTTTTTTTATGGTTTTATTGTCTGGTCGCGGGCTTTATTGTTGTTTTGGGTCTGCGCTGTCGTACCTGAATTAGCGCCAGCCAGCCAGGCTCTGTTCCTTTTTTTTTCCTGAGCCTACGTATCGGTTTCCAGCAGGATTCTCCCAGGCATGTTCCCCTGCATTTATAACTCCCTTAATTAGGCCTATCAAATAACCATCGAGACTGAATATTCAGGCAATTATATTTGCTAAAAAAAATTCAGTAATTGGGAACTTAATTGAGGCTACATTGTTGGGGGAAATTAAAGCTCCTTAAATGCCATAAAACCTAAGGTTTTGTTAGATTTTTAAGCGTATTTATATTTAAATTTAAACTTAAATTATTATGAAGAGCTTTTTTCTCTTAAATAAATAGTTAACTCTTTACATTAATTCATATAAGGGTCTAAAAATAATTAAAGTTATTCCGATACCTGAATTTGCAAGAAAAAAATAAAATAAAAATATGCAAGTACTTTTAAGTCTCTATAAAATATCTGATCCCTTACTAGGTATCTTTAAGCCAACAAATATTTAAGAATTCAGTCAGCTTAATGGCCATTATCGATTTTGATTCGAAAAAACTACTAACCTCTTCAGTATTTACATAAGTTCTCGAACTCCCACTCCATATATCCATCAGACCTCGACCTGTCCTGCTCCAAACTGAAAGATTTATGTAACTGCTGGTTACACCGACGAGTAACTGAAGTAGCAGGATAATCCCGGCCTTGTCCCGGGGTGGAACAGTAACTTTAGATGGCTTTCTTGGCGGGGCCGCCGCGGTAATTCACACGGTGTCCCCCAACTCTGCAATTCTGCGACTCTGCAACTCCCCAGCGAAGCTCCTCCTGAAAGCGAGTGATTCTCGGCATTGTAATTATCGCATTATTTCTATGGCTTCTACAAAAGAAGCAGAGAGTCAGAGAGGGGGATTACATGAAAGGCAAGAAAAGAGTTTTGGCCAGGAGGAGGTGGAGTCCCGCCGGGGAGTCGGCTTGTATTGAATTGCAGGCGGGCGCCAGTTTCGAGGGTGTACAAATCCACTGGACTCTGGCTCTGCCCCTGACGCCCCCTTTATTTTCCAGCAGAGAGAAAAATGTTCTAAATTTATAATTAATTTTTTAAGACTTTTAATAAAGAAACTCTTGGAAATTCAACTTATTTAGGGAACCTTTTGAATATTTATATTAATTTTGAAGCTGCAAAAATTTGTTTTTTTATTTTATTTTCGGTGTAGCGTTTTTCCTACCTTCAAGATCCGTGAGCTGAGCGGCCAAGAAGATAAATAAAATAAATATTGACGCGCGTCCAATTCGCAAGAGCAAAAAGCAAGAAAAAAGCAAAAAGCAAAAGGCAAACAGCAGAAAAGGAGAAACGGAGAAACGATAAAAGGGGAGAGCTGAGAGCTGCGCTGAGCAGAGCAAACATCGTGACTTGGAGCGGCGGCAAAACATCAAGCATACTGAATAAAGTACTCAAAACGTATTTAAAAGTACTAAACACAAGTACCAGAGATTAATAAGCGCGTTTGAACTCGGCCGACCAGAAAACTAGTTAATGGTACACTATGGCACAGGCACACACACACAACACTTACATCTTAATGCCAAAAGAGCATTAAAAGAGTGTATCTTTCGGATACAGAATGTGGGTGGCCAAGGCGCTGAGAAAAAAGACTCGAAAAAAGTCGAAAAAAGAAGAAATAAATTATTAAATATGGAACATGTAGTAAGAACATTAAAACCAAGATTTCTTACGATTTTTTAGCTTACAAAAACCTTTAAGCAAACGTTAAATGTTAATAGCAGAGGAAAAGCGCAAACAAATCAATGTCAAGACATGATCGCTGGGAAAAACAAAAGGCAAATGGGAAATGGCAAATGGAAAAATGGCAAACAAGAGTCGGCGTGGAAAATATGATCGTTGGCCATGTTGTCAGCGCTTAACGGCTGAGCGCATCCTCTGCGAGCGGCTTTCCTTTGATGCCAGGAAAATGACTCCAAGTGTCACTTAACTGGGGAGTTGAGAGACATACTTTTTTTTAGGTGAGAGATGTACAAGTATTTCTCTAAATAAGAAACTTAGTTTAAAGGCAAAATACAAGCTAATAATATCTTAGCTTTTATAAAGAAAATAATAAATAAGAAAGAGACTCTAAGCTTGTAAAGAGTTACGAATAAATTACCTAAAAACATTCCTTAAAGGAAAATGTATTTGCAAATCTCCTTTATAATCATATTGTGTTTTTTATAAGCAAAATAATTAACTAAGTACAAATAAAACAAACATAAACAGAGATCTAGGAAGCAAAGAATTAAAAATAAATTAACAAAAAACAAACCTTAAACGAAAATGTATTTGGAAATCTCTTCTATAATCATAAACCATATTTACTTCAAGGTTTTTAATAAACAAAATAATAAACTAAATAATGAGAGCTGTAAAAAACAAAGAGTTGACAATAAATAATTAAAATAAAATCTCTAAAATACAATCCTTGCTAATCGCATTTCCTTCAATCTTTGTCAAGTGCCTGACGATGGCTATCTATGACTACCGTTCAAAGATCCTCAGTGCTTCCTCAGCCGTATCCGTATCCGGGTCCAAGAGATCTGGAAACCAAAGAACCAACGATTACCACAATTGGACTAATCTCCTCCGAGCCCAAGTGATCCCCGCTTACGTGTGTCATCCGGGCCAGAGATAGAGAGTGAGGAGCCAGCACTTAGCCGAAAGACACTTCGTCGAGCAGCAAATAAAAGGAAAATAAAGACCCGAATGAGAGGGAATATTGGGTAAACACAGAAGGCCAAGTGCAAGTGCTTACATTAGCTATTATACGCCATCCATTCCAGCATCCACCGCCTCCAGATCGATCTCTTTGATGATGTTTTTACGTGCGCATCCAAGTTCAAACAAACTGGCTCTGGGATCTGGGATCCCGAGAATCAACAAACAAACAGACGAACAAACAATGCGGCGGCATCCCTATAATTCCCAGCTCTTTATTATTTTTTCTTTTATTTTTTTCGGTTTTTTTTTTTCTTTTTTGGGCACTGCTCACATAGTGCTTACATTGCGGATTACGGATTTGCTGCCATGACAATTGAGAGAGGGATCTCTGGAGATCGGAAGATGGAGGAAGTGCGCCCCGAATTGCCGTCAATTGAGTGTTATTATTGTGGAACTGGAGCAGAGAGTTTCTAGGAGGAGAAAAGAAATTATAATTACAATGTAAATATATGCTGGGGTTAAGATCTTCATTGAAATATGTAAATATTAAGCGGAAAAATTGGCACAAAAAAGGTTTAAGTTCTAATTATTTTTCTATATTTTCTAGGAATATTTTTGAAACCATTTTGCAATGGATTAATAACCCTCTTCTTTTAATTAGTCACCAGTTTTAACAATTGATAACCTAGGGGGTCTAAGATCTTTTTTTAAATATGTAAATATCAAGCTGAAAAATTGCTATTTTAAAGTTAAGGGTCTCTTTATTTTTCTAAATTTTCCAGTTAACTTTTCTAAACTTTTTTCCTAAGGATTAATTAAGCTTGAACGATTGATTACCTAGGCGTTTAAGTTCTTCTTTTAACTAAGTTAATATCAAGCTGAAAAAGTTGCTTAAAAAAGCCAAAGTTCTCTTTACTTTTCTGCATTTTCTATTTTCGAAACTATGATAGTTTTTCTTAATTATTTTCCACAGGATTAATATTCCTTTTAATTATTATTAACTCCATTAATCACTTAACTCTTTCCCTTAAAACCCCAAATTCTGTGGGCCTAAAACAGGAAGGCCTACAGGTGTTTACTCATCCGATCTAATGCCATCGATTTCGAGGGCTCCATCTCCTCCATCTTCCAGGTTGAAGCACCGAAGATCCATAACGAAATTTGCAGCGATTCGTCTTGATCTTGAGCAGGAGGAGAAGGTGCAGCGAGCAAAGAGGAGGAGCCGGAGGAGCTGGAGGAGCTGGAGGAGCAAAAAAAATCTTATCTGGCTGCCGGAAATCAAAGCACACATCAAAGATCGCCGACGCCGCCGACATTTGCCGCCGTGGTTGCAGTTGCAGCGATGCAGCAGCGTTGCAGCTTGTGGAGGTCGCGGTGTTCAATTGCATCCACCTCATCCGCTACCTCCTACCCTCCCCAAGCTCCACACCTGCCCCAACTCCCATCAGTCCCAGAGCCCACCCCCGGCCTGGTCGCCGTTCAGTTTTGTTTGATGTTGCCTGTCGCTGTTGCGGTTGGTCGCCGTTGCCGATCGAATTTCCACATCTACACTATAGAAAAATACAGAATATTAATGTTTAGGCATAACAAAATAAATAAATAAAATCTTAATAGATTTGTAATTACAAAAGTGCCTTAAAGTTACTGATAAACAAGGTTTTTTAGCTGCCAAAAGTCTAGTAAGGAAAATATTTGCTTATTATTTTGATTTTTAAACAATATTTCTGGCATATTTCTTATTAAAAATATATTAAATATTAATTATTATATATTTATTATATTAAATTAAATTAAATAACCTTCTGTTTTCTAAGTGCAACCCAGAACACACACCGACCGACTATGTGTGCGTCGAACCGATGATCATCGGTGCACCAGGTTGGAAGGAGAGGGTATTAGCTCAGCTGGTCACTGATTTATCTAGAGGAGAAGAGGACTTCGGCCAGGAGAGAACTCTGTCAGGTTATGACAATTGGCATTGAGAGCTTAAGGTAATTGACAAATCACTTTCCCTTCTAAACTCTAACTTTTACTTCTTTTGAGGATCCCTCAATCACCGGCAACTATGTATGTTCCGCCCCATCCTGACACGTCCAAAAGGCCATATATCATAGCCTGGGACTTCGATCATTAAGGAACCACCCATTGGCGGCCCGAGGAGATCAACCTGTACATGGGGGCTCGCCTTCCTTCCGAGGATTTGTTTCCTTTACGATGCGATGCGGGCATAAAAACGGGGAATTTATTTGTCTTCATTAGGCGAACGCGCCTCTGATGGATGTATGTTTGTATATTTCATCAGGAGTTGCAGGCGAACATGTTGCAAGCACTAAAAAAAATAAGGCAAGTTGAAATTTGATTAAAAAAATGTATAGAAAAAAATTGAACTTTTAAAAGGTTTAAAAAATATTTTTAACACTTAGAAAGATGTTTTTTTTATTATTTTTCTTAAGAGACATTTTTCTTTTAATCTTTTATTGTTCCTTAAACTTTTTACTTTATTTCTTTTCAGTCTATCAGCCGCATCGAGCATGTTCGATGCTCTTGGAAGCGGACAAAACCCAAAGACCGGCGACCGGTTGCCGGCAGTTGGCTCGAAAGACACAGAAAGTGCGGACGTCGACGGAGATTCTCAGCGCGCGTTTCTCGAGAATCCAAATCGAAGCGAAACACGTAAATTTCCGTAACAAAAACACCGAAAGAAACCATACCAGAAATACTATATTTTTTTCACGTGACCGCGAGTTATACACTTAAAAAGAAACCAAGAAAACTAAAGAAATCTAACCCACAATGATGACCCGCGTCTGATTGAACCCTTGTCCAATCTAAGCTCCAATATGCACTGTGCCTGCCTGATCCTGCTCCTCGCTCTGATCCAGTGCCTGGCCATCAGCAGGAGCAGTGGTAGCAATCTCGGCCTGAATGGCGGCCAAGTGGCGGCCGGCTCGAATGGATTACAATGCCAGCGAATCAGCGTTTCCGCCTGCCAAGGTCTCGGCTACAACATGACCGCGTTGCCCAACCTGGCGGGTCACACCAATCAGCTGGAGGCTGAGCTGCAGGTAAGAGAGCTCTCTAGCCGCAAAACACAAAAACCTAAAGCCAAAAGCTGGCACGTCTCCGGGCCGCGATCCCGTGTTCTTGATAAGCTTCGCTTTTGTGTGGCCCATAAAAATACTTCTCGTCGCTTACGTGCGAAAAACCAAATAACAAAAAGTAGTAAAAATAGAGGAAAAAACAACAGCAACTAAATATGAAAATAAAACTAAAGGGAAACTCGAGTTAAGTGACTAACTGAGCTTGGTATACACTGATTTATTTTGGCAGAAAGCATTTGTGATAGTTTGGAGTGGATTTTTAAGTGAAATTATAAATTTTGTGGCTTTTTTAGGGATTATTTTGAATGTTTTAAATTATTAAACATTCAAAATAGTCCCTAACGTTATAATTAATTAATTAAAAGGGTTTAAAAAAATTTTAAAAATTATGGCAGAGGCCAAAAGGTAAATATGTAAAGTTGTAGTCAAGGCTAAGGCTAGATTTCTTGTTATAAAAATAATAATTTGTTCAGGGAACAGGATAAAGGTTAGATAAATTTTAAATAAAATCATTGGCCATATTTTATATAAATAAATATGATTATTAGCTCATGTTTTTCTATAAGGAGAATCCAAACAATTATTGCCAGCTTAATGCAAATAAATTCAAAGCAAAAACTGATTTATTGGGTACTACTGTTTAATGTCATATTTTACAGAAAACTAGGATTTTAATTTATAATAAAATGTGGTTATTCCTAAATTTTGGTGGCATCCTTTTGTTTATTTTAATTATACATTTCCTTCGAATTTAAATACCCATTTAAAGAGCATTGCAATTGAGTTAAGAATGAGCACAGCAAAGCAACAGGCAGCCACAAATAAAAATTTGGTTAAAAAGACACAAACTCTTGTGAAATTTTTGCAAAATTTTAGGGGCTTGGTAGGGGGGACTTTTTTGGGGACGGCAGCTCATCAAAGGGGGCCGCTTCCGTCCTTCCCACATACCAACACATAATATTTTGCCATTTTATTTGTACTCAGGCTTGTAAAGTCAAAAAAGCAAGTAAATAACGGTTGCCAAAATTAGGAAATAAAATTAAAAATACCCTAAATATATTTAATAAATTAAAGATAATAGAAAAGAACAAATATTCAATATTTTCGGGCTCAAAAGCAAGCCATAAATGTAGTTTAACTAAAGGATATTTCCTTAAACTTGTTTACATTACTATTACCAACTAAAAACCATAATTAATTTTAGTAAAAACTCTTTATTTATGGTCCAAAAAGTAAGCCCAGCTAAGGTTCCTAGATATTAACAATTCCCAAGCATTACGATTTCGATTTTAAATTTTTCAAATATTTAACCGGCTTTAATCTAATCAGGGTCGCCTGCTTTCGTCGCTTTCGAAATCAGAGCATTATGGAAATTTTGTTGTTTTTATTTATGATATTTATGAAATATGGTTTGCATTCGTAAGCTGGCGATTTGAGAGCTCTCCTCGGTAGAGGTTCCTCTGATTTTTCATTTTTGGTTCGCTATCGGAACCCTGAGAGGCCCGCCTCTTGCCTCCCGCTGTTCTGATTGTGTTATTTTTTCTCGTCTTTTTTCGTGTCTATCGGGGGTTTCATTTCCATTAGCAACGCTCTCGGGGGAACTAAGAAGGCGGCAAAAGGAAAAAGAAGACAGAGAGGAGGAAGGTTCCTCCCCGACACTATCTAGATAAAAGTGGAAACAACACTTAGGGACAAATACAAATGCAGTGCTCTTATCGGCCAGAAGAAGTCAAGAGAAGTGACATTTAATTGCTTTTCAATTAGGGAAAGGAACTAGCTCAGCTTAAATATATATTTTAATTAAACTTCTCCATAAATTAGTATTTCGAAACTATTTTTAATAAGTAAGCTTAGCCAAAGAATCATAAATAATGCTTAAGCCTCTCTGACATCACCCATTTATGGTTACAAAAAGTAACAAAACTCTTTGGGAATATAGCCCCACTTAATTCCAAAATATTCCCGACCATTGCATGTCCAAATATGCTGCGGCTTAGCTGGGTAAGAGAGAGAGAGAGAGGGGCTCAAACATTTGAGGTCATCTCCCTTTCTTCCGTCCATAATTTACCGTGAAAATGGCCCATGAAAATCGCTGAGTAGCCGCCGGAGTGCGTGAAAAGAGCCGAAAGCCGGCAGAATGGGCAGGCCATTTAGTGGAAGTCTCAAAAGAGCCACAAAAGACCAAGAAGACCAAGGAGTTAGTTAGGCGTAGATCGGAGATCGGGCATCGGGGAGAGACCTGTGCGATTGTGCCGGCGACACTGGGAGAAAGGAATAAATGCGCGAGAAGAAAGAGCTGCCGCTGTGAGGGAAATGTGTTACGCAGGCACACTTGAAGAAAATTAAGGGAGTTAGTATAGGGATTAATTACAATAAGCTGAAGAAAATCTCAGAGAAAAATTATGAAGTCAAGAAAAGCTATTTTAATACATTAATTGATGATTAATTGATTAATTGATAATTATGAACAATTTATGATCTTAACAAGATACTAATATTACTTTCTTTTTCAAAATAAAATAATAAAACAAGTTATTCAAGCCACATTCTCACGTACTTATAGAATTTTGTACCAAAACCCTTTGGGAATTTTAAGCAAATTACGAATTAGATTCTTCACACACTTACAAGCATTTCTAGATGTTAACTCCAGAGCCCTCGGGAATTTTGAGCAAATTTCGAATTAAATTCTTTCCACCTTCACCGGGATCTATAGAATTTGGTACCACAACCACTTGGGAATTTTAAGCAAATTTCGAATTAAATTCTTCACACATTTACGACAATATATAGTATTTGGTACCAAAACACTTGGAAATTTTAATCAAATTTTAAATTAAATTACCGAAAACTTAACTATATTTCCTCACCCTTATTTTCTCTCACTGTAAACAAAACGCATCAGTTTCGGCTTTGAGTTTTTGGGCCTAGTTCAGCTAGAAGCCGAGTGCGAGTGTGCCAGTGTGTGTGTGCGCACAGTCGAGTCCATTAACACCTTTCGTCCGACTTCGGTCTCCTTTGAGCGTCCGAGTATCTGGCATTTCATGCCCATGCCCATGCCCATGCCCGCTTTTGGATGAAAAAGGCAAATGTCGATGCCGCTCAGCCGCTCAGCCGCTCTGCCGCTTTTGTTTTTCTTTTCGATGTCCAAGTCCATGTCGATGTCGAATGCTAAGTGCAGACACTGGAGATGAGGCAGCTAGCTAGTTTATGGACAGGACTGTCTCGGGGCAAAGGAAGAAATTATTTTAAAATTATGGAAAAATTAAAGAATGTATAAAGGTGTTGGTATAACTTAGGGGTTGAGTTTAGGAAACAGGAAACTAATTAAAAAAAGACAAAAACTGTTAATAAAAAAATATATATCTCATAATAATGAATTATAATAAAAACAAAATATTTTACTTAATAAATACTAAATATATGTTAGGGATTTGAGGTTTCTACATAACTTTCTTAAAGAAAACTCAACCTTTTTTTATTCTTTTTCGCTTAACAAAGATTTCTGGCTACTTTTAGTCGCCAGCACTGACAGAAAAAGATGCAAGAAACTATGGCCTGACAGTAGCTCCTACTGACCATAGATCTGGCTGCAGCTCGGGCTACATACCCTCCTCACCTCTCTCTCCTTTTTATATATTTTTTTCGGGGCGTTTGCCAAGCGCGTTGCCGCCTACTTTATTTTTTTATCGTGGCGCTGGCAAGAAAGAAAATAAAATGCATTGTCCGGTCTTCGCTTGATCTTCTCTCGATCTTCTCTCGGGTTTTTCTTTCATTTCCTTCGTTGTTTAGACGAGAAAAGACAATGAACGGGCCCGAGGGGCAGCCGCCGCCGCCGCCGCCTCAAGTGGCAATAAAAACGAAAGCAGTCCGAGCACCGAAGCGAGCAACAAATTGAATCGGAAGCACGTTGCTGGGGCAGATCAAAGAAAATCGGTGAAAAATCTGAGAGCTAACATACAGAACTATACAGAAATCAAAAGATCAAAATCAAGAAGATCCCACATCAGGCGGCAATAAAAATGCACATGGACGGGTATTTACATAATGCTCTCGGGGATCGAGATAACAAAGTGCCCCGAGATCACATCAAACGGAAGGGAAGTTTACTTTTTACTTTTAACTTTTATGTGGGAAGTATACGTAGTTCCTAGTATTTTATAAACCAAGAAAAGCTGATATTACACATGTTTTTGGCTCTAAAATAAAAGATTATTTATTTATTTGTAACGAAAAAATTAAATACTAGGAAGAAACTATATTTTTTGGGGTTTTAGGTAAATATCTCACATGTTTTTAGCTTTAATTTGTATTAAAGTTATTATTATTAATATCTAATTAATTTTTTTTATACTGAGGAATGTTATTTTTTTATTAAAAAAGCCCCTGAAGAGCCCCCTAAGTAATAGTAAATGTGCTAACACTTCCCTCCCTCTGATGGTTATCTACAAAAGGAAAAAAAACACAACATTTCCAGCGGGGCGCACTTTCAATTAATTTGCTTGTAATTGTCGCTTGACGAGCACTTTGTCGGCACTTGATCGCAACGCCCACTCGGCAAACACAAAGCAAACAAACACGCAAGCAAACAAACAAACAAACAAACAGAAAACTAGGAAAATCAACACACAAAACGATAAACAGACACGACCAAATGTACTCGCTTCCCTGACGATCTTGGACATGTCACCAGAGACATGAGCAAAGTCAAGCCTCCGTACCACGGTGCGTATGTGTGCTCTTGCTATCTCTCAGTGCCCGTCAGATAAAGAAAATATTCGTAGTTAAATGCCGTCAACAGTCAACAAAGGGCCCCCAAGTCCCCAAGCCCCAAAAACAAGAAAAATCATTCAAGAAAATTGGACAGAAAGTGAATGTAAAAACAAGAAAAGCAAGATGTCGATCTTATAAAGAAAAGCTCAACAATTTCTGCTTTCTATATATTCAAATTATTAAAAATAAAGAAAAATAAAGATCTTGTAGAGGTTAACATTAATTTTATAAAATTTTAAAATATTAAGACCATTTATGGTTTGATTTTCAGTTTAATTATTTTAAAAACCAAAAAATTAATAGTTTTTTTCTTAGAAAAAACATTTATCTAGAGATCTTTACACAATCTACAATATTTTAGGGAATATCTTTTTAAGAAAACCTTCTGAAATTAAGCAAATTTTAAACTTGAAACTTAGCAAGCTTTTACCATGATTTTCACCCTTCCGAAACCCGATTTTAGTGGTGACAATTGTGTCGGCATTTTATGTAAAGTAATTGTAAATATTTGGGCAAGGCATTAGCCGGCCAACGCAAGTCCGAGGGCCCCGGCCTCACCTGCAGAAAAATACCAGAATGAAATAAATAAATAAAAAACAAACAAAAAAACATCAGACAAGGCCGCGGCCACATAGATGGCAGCCATAAAGCAGCAACAGCAACAGCAAAAGCAACAGCAACGGCGACAATAAAATTGTTTGATTTTGAAAATCAGAACCCATTAAGATTGCTCAGCAACCAGTTCCAGTGCCACAGAGACGGGGGATACCTCGCTGGTATCCCCTTCAATAGGCCCCCTTTGATGATAAACAGAGAACGGAGAGCAGAAAATACTTTGGTGCTGCCCCAAAGGAATGCCGTAAAAGTTACTCGTATTTTTTATGACAATTGCCAGCGGCTTATCGCTGGGCGATATATACTATATAGGCCGCATGACTTAACCTTAGGCAGGGCAAAGTATATCAATCCGATATCACAACACTATCTATATCTTGCCGCATTTGATTAAGGAAAAGGTGCGTCACGGGTTCGACTAAAGCTTAGTTAACTTAATTATTAAAGTTTGTAGAGTTTCCCTCGAAATTCTAATAAAATATATAAAATTTCCGCGATAAGTGGCAGCTGATTAATAAATTATTATCGACCTTCCAGCGCGGCTGTTGGCGAGTAATCCCCTTGGCTTAAGTGCCCATCACTGTCATAATATCTAGCCTTAGAAATTCCCTCTTACCAATTTCCGATAAACGAAAATGTGCTTTTATCAGCTGAAAAATACAAAAATAAAACTGAAAACCCCGAAAGAAACCAAAGGCACAGAGTTAATCCGCCGCTTTTTCTGTGTTTCTGATAAGAAAAAAAAAAGGTAACCCAGAGCGAAGCGTTCTTATCGCCGTCAAGCGCCACCAGCTACCTGGCTTACTTGCCAGAGCGAGATAGAAGAACGCTCTCTCTGTTTGCATTGTAATTATGGCAAAAGGCGGCACAGGCGGCGCGCACAGGCAATGAGAAATCCATCAGGGGCGGCATTTGAAACGACTTAACGCTGATAATGTCAAAAAAAATAAAAATAAAAATAAAAAGCGAAAAAAGTACAACAAATACAACAAAAAACCGCCGCTGCTGCTGCCTCCGTTTTTTGTTGTTTTTGCTCGGCGACAACTGACTTTGAAGTCCGGCGAATGGCGAACATAACTCAACTCGAGTCACAAATGCCTTTTGCTGCACCGAAAAAAAATTATGGGCAAGCAGTTGGTCAGTTTTTTCAGCAAAAAAACAAATATTAATTTAAAAAATAGTACTAAAAATAAATAAATAAAAAATAAAGCCAGCTTAAAAGGTGTTGTCCCTAGAAACACTTTCTTGTGCATTTTGCCATTAATTTTATTAAGTTTTTATAACCAGTAACCCATTAATTAGTTAATTTATAGTCAAAGTAAGTTTAATTCAATGCACAAAGCTTTGATTACCCGCTATTTCATAGTCTGTACCTTTCTCACCTTTTATTTACTTGAAAACTCATTATTTCTTTCTTTGTTTGTTTGCTGCAATTTATCTCTGTGTATGAATTTTTTTCGCTGGAATTTTTTCGGCCTGGCCACAATCCGTCTCCATAATGATGGGTCGCCGCTTGGCCAGTTGCAATGTTGACGAAAACAATTTGACAGGCAAGCCAAAAGCAAAAAAATAAAAATAAAAACAAAAAAAGGTAAAAACTCCAGGGAGAAAAATAAAAACAATTAGTTCATTCCTCTACTGCGGCGGCTGCTGCTGCTGCTGCTTCTGATCTTCTGCTGCTGCTGGCAAACACGCAAAAAATGCGGCAACGTTTTTCAAATGCCAACCCAGCGAATGGGGGAAGAGGAATAACCGAAGGAGGAGCAGCAGGCTGCCAGGAATGTTGGAGTTGGAAAAAAAAACCCAAGAGAGAGAGCGGAAAAAACAAGAGAAGAAAGTCTAGAACTTGGGGGACTAAAGAGGTTTAGATACACTTACTGGGGATATTTAAAAAATCTCCCTTTTATTTATATAAATTTAAATACTTTAAAGTATTAAAATATATTTTGTTCTTTTTGTAAATAAATAAAATGTATTTAGTTTGCCTTTCTAACATTTAAAGATTGTGCTATAAGGGTTTCATCCAATAGAAATCAAAGATTTCCTCATTTGATAGTCTCTTAAATTAAATTAAAAATATAAAAATAATAGGGAATAGCAGTTCTTTTATAAATATAAAATATAGGGAATATGTAAAGCCTCTCTTCAAAAAGTTTCAGCAAGCTGACCGAGAGAGATGAGGCTTAGCAGCAGCAGCAGCAGGTTTGTTCCTTAAGTCTTTTGTTTTGCTTTCTGTTTTTTCTCCTCTTTTTTTTTTTGTTGGCGGCAGGATGTTGAAGATGATGGTGAGCTGGCTGGATGGCTGACTCTTGGTTGTTGTTGCTTGTTGCTGATGCTGTTATTGTTGTTAATGTTTCTCTTGTAGTTATTGTTGCTG
Organism: Drosophila auraria; assembly: GCA_008042615.1. Lineage (NCBI taxonomy): Eukaryota > Metazoa > Arthropoda > Insecta > Diptera > Drosophilidae > Drosophila > Drosophila auraria. The sequence continues at coordinate 64,684 of VNJW01004905.1, read as the reverse complement.
CTGCTGCTGCTGTTGCGCGTAATTACATGGCAATTAAGTTAATTGAACTGCGCGCCTGCGCTCGCGTGAATTGCTCTCACTCCCTGATCTCGTTCTCAAAACTAAAAATACAGAAAAAATAAAGATAAAAAAAGAAAGCAAAGAAAAGAAAAAGAAAATAAATAAATATGGGGAAACAGCTGGCATAATTTGGCGATGTAAGCTTGCGTGTAGAGCCGGCAAAACGGCAGCTCATTTCGGTAATCCGAAATGACAAAATGTCAGCGATGCGGACGGCAGCGCATACATTAACCGATGCCCATACAATGGCACGGTCTGTCAGTGCCCGAACCCGTCCCCTGGCATTCAAGGGGGAATGGGATGGGATCCTCTCTAGCTGCGGACCGGCCAAACATGTCCCAATTGTACTGCCACGAAGCCCAATTGCGCCTTTGAATGCCCGGATCGCTGCCGCAGATCGCTGCCACAGATTATCTAACTTGGGAGCGTACCGAAGACAATGCCAGTCAGTAAACTAGAAGTGTTCTGAGGTCTTGGACGGCATAGATACAAGCCTGTATTATTGAAAAATAAATCACAATATATTTATACTTATTCTGGAGGATACTTAGGTCATAATATTGAGTTTTTGATTAATAGTTTCTTCAAATAAAGTGCAGATCTGGGGCAGTCCAAGCACAGACCATCAGATAATGTATTAAACTTATGTTTTCGACATTTTAAAGATATTTTACAGATATTATTTGATGATAAATCGATATAGACTTAAAACATATACATTATTGGGAAACCATATTGTAATATTCTATATTCAGCTGTAGAAATACACTTTTTCTAACATTAAAATTGCCCATTTAAAATATATGGCGATAATTTCGATATTTTACCTAATGCGATAACATTTACCAGTAATAATTGTCGAAATAATCGATGTACAGCTCCAGGAATCCATTATTTGTAAAATTTAAATAATAAATATTATTTACCTAGCTTTATTTTCGATATAATTTCTAAACGATAACCTTTTATCGTATTAAATATCGAAATAATCGAGCCTCAAAATAATTTACGTTAAATACGAAACACTTAATACAACTACTTAAATATTTTATCTAACACGATAACCTTTACTTGTATTAACTATCGATACAATCATTACTCAAAATAATTCGGCGATAATTTCGATATATTATTAAAAACGATAACTTTTTCCCAACAAACATCATCAGCAGCTAGTACCTTGCTCACCACTGTGCCTCAGCCTGGCCAAAGAATCTTGGGAGAGGAGTTCTCTGGGCTTGCTTACCTTCCCAGCCAGCAGCAATCCTGGCTGGCGGCTTTGTAGCATTCCGACTGGCGATCACGAGAGCTGGGCTCCAGCCCCGGTGCTCGTTTGCCTTTGAATGACAATCGTCGCCAGTCAAAATGTCAATTAATTGTGAGACGACGACAGTAGTATGTCGTCGGCATCACTTGACAGTTCTGTCATCGGTCGCCGGTCGTCGGTCGGCGGCTTAAAGCAGTCAGGCTAAGTCGAGTTGGCCAACTTAGCAGTGCATTTGAATCCGAATCCGAGTCCGTATCCGTATCCGTATCTGTATCTGGGCGAGCGGCTGCTTATCTAAGCTAGGGCTAATTAGGAATGCAAAATGTATCTTTGCATCTGCCGCTGCCTCTGCCTCTGATGTCATTGTCTCTCATTCCCATTCCCATTTTCATTTTCGCCTCTCTTGGGCGTTTCGGCGATTTATCATCGCATCGTTGTCGCCACGGGACGGCATCTTAATTATGCAAATTACGGCGCAGAATCAAGTCAGCGATCTGCCCAGAGATTGAGACAACTCCAGCCCAAAAAAAGAGAGATATAAAGCAAATACTCTAAGCTGGGGATGACAGGGAAATAGAAAAGTATCGAAAATATCGAAGGTATCGAAAGTATTATTTAATGTATAAAATGCACAAGGTACCTAAAAATGTTTATGATCATTTCTATATTTCTTTCCACAAATTTACTATTTATTGAATTGTATTGAAATAATCGATAATTTCGATATTTACTTAACTTTATATATGATTTTCGTGTATTTACTTTTTGTTACGTACGAATTTGGGTACGAATTATTATATATAACTAAAATGTTTAAGATATTTTATGTAAATAATCGATTATTTCGATATTTATGGCAACAAATTTATTTTTAATTATTTTTACTTGAATTAATTTATTTTTTTTGTGTTTCAAAGCCTCAATTCTCTTATATATTGCTAAAGAAAGTTAGTTTGCTCAGTCTTATTTAATTTATCCCTAAAACATATCGGTTTTAATCTATCGACTAACAAACATCTCTAACATCTCGAAACGAAAACATACAGAGGCAGCTGCGGTCCGCTCGCTAATTGCAAACGCTTTCGTAGCAAATTAAATCAATTGACTTTGAAGTTGTGCCGACTTCACACACACCGCCCCTTCATCTCGGTCTCCTCAGTCTCAGTCTCAGTCTCAGCCTCATCCAGCTCCAAGTCGAACTCCACCACCACCGCCACCACCGGCAAACAGCTGTCAATTCGAGTCAGCGGCGGCTCAAGTCCGAGCAGCTCCAAGCGGCAACTAAATCAAATAAAGCGCAAATCAAATAAAGTAACCACAATGCATGGGAACCGGGGAAACACGAAACCGAAGCTAAGATACCCTATTATTAGGTAACCATAAGATAAATTAAATTAACTTGGGTAATTTTATTAATAAACATTTAAACAAGCCCAGTAAATCATAAAAGGCTTCTTGAATATATAAATAAAGTAAAGGCAAAGTCATTGTATCTGCCAGATACTCGGTGCCTCTTCTCGCAACGAGTTAGAGATAAAAAGCCGCCGCGTCTCCTGACCAAACTTGACTTTGAGCTGCCAAGTGGTGCGTCAGGAGGAGGTCTCACTGTCTGTCTGTCTGGCCTATCTATGTGTGCATCTTTTGCGTGTGCGGCGTTTTTTCAGCTGGCATTTTGCAACACTTGTCACGCCGACAGCCGGCAAATTGTTTTGAGGCCGCCAAAAACCAAGCTAAATTCGAGCCAAGATCCAAGCCAAAGCCAATGGAAGCGTGCCGACTAGATGCATCTGGCAGATACGGATACAGGCAGAGAAGCTCCTCGTCCTCGCTTCAAGGAGGCAGCTAAAATATGCCCTGAAATAGTAATTAAAATACTTGAACTTAATTGCTTAAATACATAAAGACTATAATTAGTTTAAAAAAATATTTAAAAAGCTCTCTCTCCCTTAAAAACTCCCCTTAATAAATCATGGCCAGCTTCGTCCACTTGGCTTAAATAATCGCATAACAAATTGCATTCATCGATACTTAGATTACACCCATGAAGCCAAAGCCATCCTTGGTGCCTCGGTCCAGACCTAATGCCATTACCATTTCGATTCCCATTTCGAGGTCCCCGGGCGCTCAAGTCCATAATTTCTGTGCTCCACTCGGACTCGGAAAGAGATGCTCCATAGATGGCATACAGAGACCACTCCCGTGGACAGTGGGCACTCCTCGACAGAGCTGCAAGCGTGGAAAATTATAAATTAATCCATTACGTAGATTATGCAGATGTCTGAACGCATTAAGTGTCCCTCTTTGGTCTCAAGGAGGATCGGACATGGGCTGGGACCGTGGATAATGAATGAACACATGAGTGCTTTTGGGTTCTGAAGGGGATTCAGGTTCATGTTTTCGATTATTTAACTCAAGTCTGGTAAAAAAAATATTTTAGATAAATTTATTATTGATTTTTAGCTGCAGTAGCTCGATTTTCTCACCGTGCACACGTTTCTAAACATTTTCTGCCTGTAATTCCTTTCAAATATTCAAAATCAAAGTGCCGCTGGAGCAATTTGATTCTCCCTTCGACTTTTTGCTCCGAAAAAATCATTAATCAAATTCGAGAAATCATTAGGTTCGCGTTTAGGCTGCGAGGTGTCAACTCGCCCATTGTTGTTGCTGTTCTGGGCCTTGTAATTGAATTGTGAACACAACTCCGGGCCCGGTCCGGGCTCCAGTCTCCAGTCTCCGAAACTGAAGGAAATTAAATGTTTTTCGGCCAGACTTCACCCGAAAAAAGTGTGAAACATGCTGCGAAAGAAGTCGAGAAACTGAAAAACAAAATTAAAAGAAATAGCCGCGAGTCAAACAGCAAAGAAGGAAAAAAAAATGAAGGAGAGTTGGAAGAAAAACCCAAAAACCGAAACGAAACGCAGCGTTGGACGAGCGGGTGTCCAGGGGTGAATGCTCATTTTTTGAGATTTTTTAAGTAAATTAAGCAGAACTCTTTTTTCTCGGGTTTTCGTCTGTATTTTTCTTTATCCAGCCGGCGCGACACAAAAGTTAATTTCATGATTTTTCAAAATCCCAGCAAAGCCAGAATTCATTATTCCAACTACGGCCTGGGTTCAGGCAGCCAAAGGGTCAAAGTAAGCAGTTAAAATTCATTTTACATGATAGAAATCACATTTAACTAACCAAAATAATTTAATTTAAAATTGGTAATAATTAAAATAAATGTTAAGCTTCTTAAACAATAATATTTGAACTAAGTTAGATTTTTTCCTTCATTAAAAAAGGAAAAAATGTGTAGATTTGAATATCTTAGAAGATGGAGAAGCATTCAATTCATTATTAATAATGTTTTATATATTTTTAAAATAAGATTTAACATCCTCTCAGTGTCCAGTGACCACTGTAAAAGCTGCACAATGTGTAAATAGCTTTTAGAAACCCATCTCTAATGCCTTTTATATTTGCCGACTGGGCCTGTCAGTAATAACCATAATTTTGTGGCGCGACCAAAACGAATCTGTCGCTTTTGGTCGGGTGGACCGGCGAGCCGCGGCGAATTGCACACTTTTTCGTTGACTTTTGCGTGGCCAAAAAAAAAACACAAAATAAAAAAATACAAAAAATAAACTTCGAAAGAAGAAACACGAAAAAAAAATGCTCAAAGCGTTGCAGATTGCATTCGCTGCGCAGACTGGCGAGCCGATCATCATCACAATGATGATGATGATGGCCAAGCAATGCCCTTTTTGCATTAATAATACATTTTAGAAGATCGGACAACCAAGCTTATGGGTAATATTTATTCCTTCCTTTTTTAATTTATTTATTTAAGTTTTTAATTCAATATTCCAAAGCAAAAACCAAAACAATATCAAAAATATTAAATCACAAGAAATATCAAAAATTGTACCATCTCAAACTCGCATTATCGAAGCCAAATTATCGATTTATTATCGATATATCTTACATTCTATTGAAAAGTAATTAAAAGTTGGAATTTTACTGCCTAAAACCATTCTATATCAAGTAAAAATCCTAAAACCTTTAATTTTGTTGCACATTTAACACAATGTGCCTCCCTTAGAGCTCCCACTCGTGTAGCAAAGCGGCTCTATTAGGCTGATTGCCCTTCCGTTTTTTGTGCCTTTTTTTTGTGTTCGAGTTTCGTTGGCCATAATGATGATTATAATGGCCGGGACGATGATGAGGTTCACTTGCCGACTGCATCATTAAATTATTATTGCTGGCAGCTATTTTTCAGAGAGCCGAGCCGAGCCGCCGCAGCGCACAAAAGCCACAAAAATTGGAAATCGCGTGTCTAATGCTCCATTCGAGATGCCCGCCGGTTGGGATCTCCATCTCGATCTCTCGGTTCTGGGATATTTTTTTTTTGTGGCCTAATGTGGCTTAATTATACAACAACAAAACTGTCTGCTTACTGTTACTGTTAGCCAAGAACGTTAACAAAAAGACGGCACCGGGCACCGGCTCGGGCACCGGCTCGGGCTTCGGCCATCAAATCCATGTCAAAAGTCCCGCTCTGGGAGTCAAGACCAAGTCCCCTTGGAGATCGGGTATCGAAAGGAGATGAGACGAAGACCCCTGCCTTCTTTTTCCAGAGAAAACGTCTCTCGATAATTTGATGCAGCTTTTTTTGCACTCCTGTTTTCCTGCCTGGTTTTTTGTAGCATTTTTTTCCGTCTGGCTTCCAAAACTTCCTTTTCCCTTTGGCCCCCTGTTTGTGGTCCTGCCAGAGCTGACTTGTCTAAAATTCCACAAACTCATAAATGTTGATGCGTCCAGGTTCGTCATCGTCATCAATGTCGGGGCTTTTGTATGATGGACAATGGACACTGAACAGGGCGAAAAAAATAAAGGAGATCACTCTTATGTATTGAGAGAAACATAGTTGAAAAGGGTTTATTTCTCTTTAATTTTTTTGTAGGAAAATATGTTTATCTTTATTTTATGTTACATTAATTTTAAAGGCTTTTTTCTTTCGGTGTCTGGCTTAATTTCTCATCTGTCGAAGGGGCTGCTATGTGGCTTCGTTTGAAGTTATTAGATTGCATGCCTGGTAATTGACAATTAATTGCCATCGACAACTGCAAATGGCTATGGAATGAACTCCACTCCAAGCCGGACAACCTGGACAACTGGCATCGCTTTTCCATGTATCCATGGTTCCATGTGGCTGCTTCCATGTGTGAAGTCTGACGCAAGTTTTCACACCAAACATACTGCGGAAAAACGTGTGAAATTGTTAATGGAAAATAAACAAGAAAGACTTTTAATATTTGGCGTTCCAAGCAAACAACAAAGCCATACAGTAATACAGGGCGAAGCTGGTGTGAAAAGACCATAATGGCTTGGCCACATTTTTTTCCCAGACTTTTCAAAAAATATAATAAAGTTTATAAGGTTTTGTGGGAATTAAAGTGGATCTTTAAATAAATTTTAAATATTAGTTTACAAGATACATTTTAAGTAAGGAACCTTTTGAAGGTTTTTGGCAATATCTTTGTACTTTTTGTGGCATAAATTTTAACCTCTTCTATTACTCCATTTTAAAAAGCCACAAAATCAAAGAGCTATTTATATATATTTCTCTAGCGAATTACTAAACCGTAAAAACCAAAAACAAACAGCTGAAAATCATTACGATTACACGATCTAATTTTGCAATTTCAGCTAATTTAATATCAGACATTAGCCGGTGTAAACACGCTGCAATTGTGCCGGTGCCGCGGTGCTGGTGCCGCTCTCAATTGTTGCAAATGGCAAACATTTGTTAAATTAGCTTTGTTTCTGCTGCTGCCTTCGTTGTCGGCGAAACAACAAAGCCAACTGACTAACTTTTTATTGCATTTTTATTAGACAAAATTATAGACATCAACTATCAGCGGCAGCGGCAACAACAATGAATGGGTTTGTGTTTGAACCGGAATGCGAATTGCTTAGAATCATTGTGTTTTTCTCACTTTGCTTACTTTTCCTTAATTTCCTTTATTCTTTTGTTATTTTTTTGCTTATCGAACACCAAATTTCGTTCTAATTATTTGGGCTTTCAAGTCTGCCGACGACGCCTTTCGCAGAAAAGCAAATACAATTAAATGTTTGTTAATTGATAAAAGTTCGAAAATGGCATGGAATTTTTTTCTGATATATAATAATTATAAGCACGAGAAATGTGAAATAATTTATTGACATATTAAAGGAATTATTTAGGAATTATTGATTCATTCGGAGTGTTCTTTTATTTGTTTTCGAATTTATTTGCTTTTGGGTTTTCTTTTTGTAGTTTTGCTTTTTGATTTTCGAAATGTTTATATTTCAGCTTTTGATGTTTGCTCTTGATGTGCTGCTTCGATTTTTAGGCTTTTAAAAAATTATTATGATGCGCAAATGGATTTGAAATCATTAAAAATTAATAAATAATGATTTTAGGACTTATTAAGCTGGGCTAAAAAATCTCTAGAAGTATATTAATGATATTTTGTATACAAACAAATCTCAAAAACCTAATTTCATATTTTTTTTTATAATTAAAATCTTTAAACTTTAGATGCTTGCAGTTGAGGTTTCTGTCAGGCACTTCAAAAAATTATTATGAAGTGCAAATGGGATTGAAATCATTAAAAATTAATTAATAATGATTTTAGGACTTATTAAGCTGGGCTAAAAAAATCCCTAGAAGTACATTAATGATATTTTTCATTGGTAAAAATCCCAAAAACCTAACTTTATATATTTTCAATTAATAAAATTCTAAAAAAATATTGTAAACATTTTTCTAATATTTTTTTCTTCTTCATTTTCCTCAGATCGCCAAGCTCCTACCCCTGATCGAGTCCGGCTGCTCTCGGCGCGCCCGCTTCCTGCTCTGCTCGGCCCTGTTCCCGCTCTGCACGCCGGACGTACCGCGTCCGGTGACGCCCTGCAAGTCGCTTTGCGAGACCGTCCAAAGCGAGTGCTCCCAGAATGCCCCGCCAGAGCTGATGGAGCTGTGGCCCTCGTTCCTGGGCTGCGCAGGGCTACCCCAGCCGGAGAAGCACGAGCTGTGCATGCGGATACCCGAGGAGGGCGACAAACCCACCACAAGTTCACCAAGTCCACCAGCGGCTGATCATTCGGCTCATCAACCCCCATCGACGGCGGACAGAGAGATCTCCACGCCGCAGCAGCAACTGCAGGCGTATCGCTTCTGGAACAGCGGAGGAGGAGGAGGAGGAGGAGTTGCAGGGGCATCCGGAGCAGGAGGAGGATCTGCCACGGCCTCGGCGGTGCTCTGCCCCCAGAACTTCAGTGGCAGCCACCTCGATCCGGATCTGTGTGTGCCGCAGTGCCAGCGGGATGCCTTCCATACGACGGCCCAGAAGAAGCTGTCGGAGAGCCTGATCCTGGGCCTCTCCGCGGTCTGCTTCGTCCTCACCCTGTTCGCCCTGGTCACCTTCTGGGCGGAGCCCACTCGCTTCGGCTACCCGGAGCGACCGGTGCTGTTCCTGTGCCTGTGCTACAACCTCTTCAGCGTGTGCTACCTGGAGCGGATCGTGTTCCACAATCAGGCACGGAGTCTGGCCCAGCTGCAGGAGCAGGGTCGTCCGGGTATGGTCGGGTTGAGGTCCGCCTGCCTGCTGAGTCCGCCCTGCCTGGCCTCGTACATAACCACCTCGTACCTGAGCCTGTGCGCCGCCAGCTGGTGGCTCATCTTTGCCCTGTGCTTCTACCTCTCCTCCCACAAGAAGTGGTCCAGCGAGGCGCTGGAGAAGCGCTCGGGCCTGTTCCATGTCCTGGCCTGGGTGCCGCCACTGGCGCCACCCATAGCGGCTTTGCTACTGGAACGAGTGCGTCCCAGCGAGCTCACGGGGATGTGCTATGCCCCTGGGTTCGTGGAGCTGCCCGCCCTGGTGCTGCTCCTGCTGGGCCTGTACTTTACGCTGCGCGCCTCCCGCTCGCTGCTCTCCCTGCAGCAGCAGCTCCAGCCGACGACGCTGGCCCTAGCCCACCATCGCTTTGGCCAGATCCGGAAGCGCTTCGTCATCTTCTCGCTGCTGTACTTCGCCCCCACAGCCGCCGGCGTGGTGGCTGCTCTTTGCGAGCGTTACGCGGAGTCGGTGCCGAGTTGCTCCACCCCGGAGGACTGTGCCTCGCCGACGCCGCTGAGTGCCTGGCCGGCGCTGCTGAGGATCTTCTTTCAGCTGGTAGGAGGCACACTCACAGGCCTGTGGGTCTGGTCCCGCAAGACCTGCGAGAGCTACAGGAATCGCCTGGTAACTGGAGGTGGAGGAGGAGGCGGTGGCTCGCACTCATCGGCGCTGATGAACCAAACCAAGTCGGCGGGGGCTTTGCCCAAGAAGCATCTCTATACGAGCGGCAAGTCCATGTTGCCCAGTGGGGGCATCACGCCGCTCTACGCAGGGATTAGCTTCCACAATGTGCCCGTGTATAATCCCAACCAGTCGAGGGTTTAATGGAGGATCCCAGAAGAAGGCTTTAAGCTCTGATCTAAGTGCAAGGACATCCTTGTATGCGTAGCATGTAGGCCCCCAAAAAGGAATAACTGAAATGTGTTAATAGTCTTAGAGTCCCCTCTTATTATTATTAAATAATTAATTAATTATAAATAAATTAGTCCTAGTTTTATTAGTAGTTCTTTAGTTTAATATTTAAGGCTGTACATAGTTGGAAATGTTCTTTTTTTTTGCTTAGTTTAAATAGATTTAAGGCTTAAAATACAATTTAATTGCTTGTGTTAATAAATTGTGAATATTTTTATATTAGAAAAGAACTTAAAAGGTGTTTCTTTTGGGGGAAATATATAGAGGATATATTCTACGATTCTCACGAGTGTTTTAATGATGCCAAAGTAGCCCAGGGAATTCCAAGGAGCCGAGGAGGAACTTCATTTAATTGCAACAAAAAAAAGAAGTCTAAATTGTTGCTATTGTCTCCGGCAATTAGAAGAAAAATGCTTAATGACAGAGCTTCCAGCGTTGATTGCCAGCGTTTTGTGCTGGCTTCCCCCCTGAAACGCACCTGAGTCACTCTCTGCCTGGGAGCCAGCTGCTCCTCTTGCCGCAGCTCCAGTCCTCCACCACCTGGGGCTCTGCGTGCTTCCCTGTTTTATTTTATATTTTTTCAAGCCACCCTGAGAGTGTCACACACATTACAAGAAAAGAGCAGGAATGGTTACGAGCCACAAAAGGCGACGAATCTATGCTCTAAACTTCGTAAAAAAATTCTAAAGTACATGAAAATAATAAAAATATCAAGTAAAATATAAAATTTTAATTATTTACAAAGAAAGTAAAAACTTCTAATAGAAAATAGTGCTTAGAGAAAAGTTATTAACAGAAATTTAAATTTAAATATTTTCTTGGGCAAGTAAGTACATTTTCGTATATTTTGCCAAAGATTTGCAAAGAAAATATAAACTAAGAACTAAATAAAGGGTTTCAAATTAATATATAAATAGAAATAAATACAAAGAAATATATAAATATAAATATAAATAATTGTTCTTTAAGAAAAGATATTTCCACAGATTTACAGATTAAAATATTATTCTGGGCAAGTAAGTAGACATTTCTTAGCGGTAACCAAAGTTTATACACCAAAGAAGTATCCCAGAATCAAACTATAAATAGAACTAAAATAAATATTAAACTACACAAGCAGTTGGCCCCGAATAAATAGAGTATTCCCAGGGCATTGGGCCAAAGAAACATGAGTATTAACCGGGCCACAATTAATTTGATTGAAGCTGCCACACCGCGTGCCGGCAACGTTTCTATCCAACAAATTGCCAGGCAACAAGCCGAAACACAGCAGCAACAGCAACAACAGCAACAAACACAACCTGCAACTTGCAACTTGCTAAAGCAAAAGCAAAAGCAAGCACAAGCACAGGCGGCGGCAAAAAGCAACTGTGCAGCAAGCGTGCAATTAACTCTTGTGCGCCAAGATCAAAGCGATTAATGCCGGCACTGCCCCGCGACTCGGTCTCGAATTCTGGGACCGATCGCCGACGGACTTGGACTTGGCCAAGAGCCCAGAGTGGAGATCGGTAGAAGAGTAGGGAGCCAAGACCGAGACGGGGCCAAGACGGGGTGATTCTGAGCCAAGCCAAGCCTGACGCTTTATCGTCATCCTCATCGCTGTTTTGTCGTTGCTGCTTCACTGAAAAAAAATACCCAAAATATATTATAAACATACACTTTAAAATTAAGCTTGAATAATAAATACAAAATATTTAATTCTCTTGTAAAATATAATAAAATACCTTAAAAATATATATTGGAAAAAATATATTTGCAATTTCTAGCTTTTCTTCCAGTGAAATAATAGTAAAGAAAGCACAGAAGGGGCACAGAGCTAGCTGGCTCTTGGCCAAGCAAACAGGTAAAGGCGGCTCTAAGAGCTCCTCGGCCTCGGCCAAAATAGCCCCAATCGCTGGCCATTTGCGGGTGTTAAATGCGGCTAAGAACTCTGGGCAATTTTCCGAAATAAATGCACACCGCACAGAGTGCACAGAACACAGAACGAATTGAGAGACAAATGCACCACGAAGTGCTTACCAAATTGGCCATTAATTTTTGGCCTAGAACCGGTTGAGGCCAAGCTCAAGCTGCCTCTATTTTCTTTCTTTGCCAAAACCAAATTTTTTATGTGGCAAAACCCGGGAAATAATGGGAAATATCTCTTATTTCGGAAGTCATAATGCTTTCGAATTTTTATTAGGACTTGCCAGCTATGAAAATAATTTTAAAAACATTTTTAAAGAACTATAATATTAATAAAGATGTAAAAAAATAAGTAAAAATTATAATGATCACTTCCCAAACATTTTCTTTTCTATGGAATTAAGGTAAAAGTTACTAAAATATTTTTAACAACATATAAATATCATTATCTTAAAAAATATCATATCCTATTAAAAAAAAAATACAAGTCTTTGCTTTAAAATAATAAAAAATAGTTAAATAATTACAAATAAAATGAATTATATATTTTCTATGTTTTCTTCATATAATAAAAATATTTTTCAAATTGTTTAAAGATTTAAATGAGCAAAAATACATATTAAGAAACGATAGGAAAATAAATAAAAGCAAATATAGTATTTGTACGAGTCTTAAATATTTACTAAAACTTCTTTTTAAATAAGTAATATTTTTCCTCCCTTTTCGACCACCAATGATTATTAATTAATAATAAATAATTTATTCTCCAATTACTATTATTTTCCACATTTTACAGAAATATTGCATACTTTCGGGCTGATCCCAGATTTGTCACAGATTTATCGATAACTCGATAGCTTGATAGCTGCCACAGCTGAGCCAAAGTTGCGCGTCTTGGCCCAAAGCAAAGCACAGTTAAAGCCAAGTCCAAGACCGGTTTTGGCCAATCCGACTTAGTTGGTAAGAAGGAACGAAGCGATCGAGTGGCGAAAGAGAAAGCGCATTCACTCCGTTTGTTGACGTGTGCAATGCCCCATTTCCAGTGAATATTATTTGTTTATTAACCAAATAAAGTCACAAAAACAATGGCAGCCAGTGTGGTCAAGGCGCCCAAGTGTCCGCGACGCGGTTCGACCAAGGATCTGGCCAAGAATCCGGCGGTGGCAGAGCAGAAATCAAGCAACGAGGCCAACTGGTAAGTGGGGACAAAAAGTGGCGATCAAAACAAAAGACTTCAACTGCAATTGCGGGAACCGAACCTCTTTTCCTCTCCAGGAACTGGTGGCTGCTGCTGGCCACCGTCTTCCTGATCACCTTCGCCACGCGTTTCTACAAGGTTACCGAGCCGGATCACATATGGTAGGGAATTTAATTAATTAATTAATTTAGTTAACAAAATATATTAAAAAGTATGTTAACACTTTCCAGCTGGGATGAGACGCACTTTGGCAAGATGGGCAGTTGGTACATCAACAGAACCTTCTTCTTCGATGTCCATCCGCCACTGGGAAAGGTAAGAGAGTTTACAGAAATTTATTAAGTATTTATTTATATATTTTTTCTTTGATTAAAAAGTATGAGAATTTAGAAAACGTATCTTAATAAAGGTAATAAATATTTTAAGGCTTAGTCGAAGGCTTAGTTTGTTAAATTAATAAATAAATAAATTTTAAGACTTAAATAAACCTAACAAAAGGTAGTGAAAATTTAACCAACAATTGATATATGGGAAATATGTAAAATAGAAACATTTCCATGTAAAGAATTTCATTTTAAACCTAGATTCCAGGGTAACTTACAGCATTGAGCTTAAAACAGATCTCTTTAAAACCATTATAATTTGTTTTTCAATATTTTATCTTTAAATAATTGGGGTTTTAATAGCGAATCGGAATATATATGACATTTGGCAATCCTTTGCTTTTTGGCTTTTATATGCGCAAAATTACACCACAAATATTGGAATTTTAGAAAGAAAAAAGGTGTTATTTAATTTTATTTAGCTACAAAATTAAATATATATAAATTCAATATATTTTTCATTATTTTATTTATAATATTTAGCATTAATATTTTATTTTTTAAAGATGCTCATCGGTCTTTCTGGCTATTTGACGGGTTATAATGGAACGTTTCCCTTTGAGAAACCAGGCGACAAGTATAATGAGACTCGATACCAGGGCATGCGATATGTGAGTCTTAAAAGGATTTAATATTTAATTTATTTATTTTATTAATATAACTATAATAATTAAATTAAATTTCTTTCCAGTTTTGTACCACTTTGGGGGCCCTAATTATGCCCATGGGCTTCGATACGGTCTACGATTTAACGCGTTCGCACGAGGCAGCCTTGCTTTCGGCAGCCTATTTGATATTTGGTGGGTTTTCTTTCATTCCTTAATTAACATTTTAAATATTTAATAAATTTAATTATTTAATATATTAAATTATTTAATATATTTAATTATTTAATATATTTAATTATTTAATATATTTAATTATTTAATATATTTAATTATTTACTTTCCTTTCGCAGACGTTGGTCTTCTCACCCTCAACCAGTACATCCTCCTCGATCCCATTCTGCTCTTCTTCATGATGGCCTCCGTGTGGGGCATGGTAAAGATCTCACGCAGCACTTCCTCGGGCGGCTCCTACTCCCTGCGCTGGTGGTTCTGGCTCTTCCTCACCGGCACCATGCTGTCCTGCACGATCAGCGTCAAGTTTGTGGGCTTGTTTGTGGTCCTCCTGGTAGGACTACATACAGCCACCGAGCTGTGGCTCATACTGGGCGATCTGGGCCAGCCCATTGTGGAGACTGTGAAGCAGGTGGCCTGTAGGGCCATTGCCCTCATAGTGTGGCCCATCCTGCTGTACATAGTCTTCTTCTACATCCACCTGAGTGTCCTGAATAGGAGCGGCAATGGCGATGGCTTCTACAGCTCCGCCTTCCAGTCGCGGCTCATTGGCAACTCCCTGTACAATGCCAGCATGCCGCGGGACGTGGCCTATGGTTCCGTGGTGACTATTAAGAATCATAAGACGGGCGGCGGTTACCTACACTCACATCATCACCTGTATCCCAAGGGCTCGGGGGCCAGGCAGCAGCAGGTGAATATTAAGTAGAAGAACTAAAAAATGAGTATAAAGTATATTTGATTTTAGATCACCACCTACACCCACAAGGATGAGAATAATAAATGGATAATCAAGCCGCACAATAAGCAGAGATTGGCCAAGGACAAGCTGCAGCTCCTCCGGCATGGAGATCTAGTTCGGCTGGAGCATGTGATCACCAAGAGGAACCTGCATTCCCATGGCGAGGCGGCTCCCATGACGAAGAAGCATCTGCAGGTCACGGGCTATGGGGAGGTAGGTATCAGGGTAAAGCATTTCGTGAGGCTTAGGTTCCCTTATATATCCTTTATTTTCTATATTTTTTTTTTAGTTATTAAATAATTTTATTATATTTTTTTCTGATTTTTTTCTGATCTCCAGAATGGCGCCGGCGATGCCAATGATGTGTGGCGCGTGATGATCGTCGGTGGCAAGACCAACGAGACTGTGCACACGGTTACCTCTCGCCTAAGGCTGATCCATCTGCTCCAGAACTGCGTCCTCACCTCCAGTGGCAAGCAGCTGCCCAAGTGGGGCTTCGAGCAGCAGGAAGTGTCCTGCAACCTCAATGTGCGCGACAAGAATGGACAGTGGAATGTGGAGGACAATGAACACAGGCTGTGTGGGTAGCAAATTTTATGAATTTAATTTTAGATATTTTTTTATATAATATTTACTTAATTATAATATATTTTCCATAATTTTTGGACAGTGCCCAGTGTCAGTTTTAGCATTTATGCTCCAGGTTTCTTTGCCCGCTTCCTCGAATCGCATGCCGTGATGCTTCAGGGAAATGCAGGTCTCAAACCCAAGGAGGGCGAGGTCACCAGTCGACCCTGGCAGTGGCCCATTAATTACAGAGTATGTTTATTATTAATTTTAATAATAAAACAAATAATAATATTTATAATTATATTTATAATAATATTAATAATATTTAATAATCCCTTTTAAACTCCCTGCAGGGCCAATTCTTTTCGGGCAACATTTATCGCATTTATTTGCTGGGCAATCCCGTGATCTGGTGGAGCAACCTGGTCTTCCTGGCTCTCTTCGTGGTCGTCTTTCTGTACAATGCCATCCTTCAGAGGCGGCGAGCTGGTCTGGCCCAGTTCCAGGCGGAGATTCAGTATGAAATGGAGCACTGTCAAGCGGAGTGTCGGGCTGTGGCCCAGGGCGAGGACAGTGAGCCCTCGACCACGGACTTATGCAGCTGCTGTCCTGCGTTGGAGCAGCAGGAGACGAGTGGAAAGGGATTACCTGCAGGGGTTTCCGATTCCCCAACTCTTGCCTTGTCCTTGCAGGCTGGAGCCTGGCTCTTTGTGGGCTGGGTGCTTCACTACCTGCCCTTCTGGGCCATGGGACGAGTGCTCTACTTCCACCATTATTTCCCAGCTTTGATATTCAACTCCCTGCTAACTGGTGGGTTTTTTAGAGAGTTTTTCTTTTAAGTTTGAATTAAACTCTATCCTCCACAGGTGTAATGTTTAATTACCTGATGCGAGCCCTGCCCAAGTGGATCCAGCATGTGATCCTGGGTGTGGTTCTCTCCATTCTGGTCTATAGCTTTGCCCGATTCTCGCCCCTGGCCTATGGCATGAGCGGTCCGCTGGCCAACGAGCCCAACTCCACGATGCACAACCTCAAGTGGCTGTCCACCTGGGAGTTTTAGTTAATTTTTTAAAATATAAACCAGCCTTTTTTTTAATATTTATTAATAGTTTTAAAATGTTTAACTTAGAGAGTAGGCCTAGCTTACGTTTGACTCAAAATTAAGTCACAAATAAAACAATAAAACCGAGAAGTTTCTGTGGAAATTAAACTAAAATAATTAGAAAAAGAAAAAAGAAAAGCCTGTTAACTGATCTGTAAAAGTGAAACTTCTTTTTATTATTTATGAGTAGATATAATATTTAATGTATAGAGTGGGGCTTAAGTCTAAGTACGTTTAAAAAACAAAAACAAAAAAAAAAGCCGTTGGTAAAAGTAGCAAAAGAAGCCAGGAGGTCCCTCCTCCTTACTCTAAAAATCAATCGAAGATGCCCAACTCATCGAAGCGGCGCAGGGCATAGCGCAGGGTGTCCGTGGTGCGGGGATTGGAGGAGAACATCAGCTGGACCTTCTTCTTGGCAAAGTCCTCGTCCGTCAGCGCCTCGATGCTGATGTCGAACGAGTCCTCCTTCTTCATGGTCACCATGGGCAGGAAGGCGTACGAGGAGAAGAACCCATACAGCTCTCGGTTGCGGATCTCCTGCTGGATATCCGCATAGCTGGGCACAAAGGACGAGTGCATCCTCTCCAGGCTGTCGCGGAGCGAGGCATAGTAGGTCTGGAGGAGGAACTCGCGCCGGTGGATGAGGACGTCCAGCTGGACGCTGCTGTTCAGGAAGAAGTTGATGTCGCAGCCCGGGCTGCCAAAGAAGCTGTTCTGGAAGTCCACCTGAGAGGGAGCGGGATTTTAAAATTAAATTTAAATCAAAATTAATAAATATAGCTGCACTTACGAATATGGCATCGATGGGCTTCGTGGGCTGATCATCGTCGTATTTGTACATAAAGTTATTCACCCACAGATCGCCGTGATTCAGCACTGTAATCTCTCCAGGCATGGGTCGTCCGGTCATCACCAGGTTCTCCTTGATGTCGTCGCAGTGGCGATGCAGCTTCTCCGCCAGCAGCTCGTAGCCGGGCCACTTGGCCACGATGTTGGCCAGTGTCCGGCACTGGAGGGTCATGAAGGTGATGAAGCGTTCGTTGGTCCTTATGTAGTTCTCGTCCAGCATGCCGCTGGTGAAGTGCTCCCTTACGCTTGGCTCCTGAAACGAGACATAGACATATTCCAATTGCCAATAAAATATAAAATAGAAAACAGATCGATCTAACCCATTTGTGATATTGCATTGACATTTGCTTTTGGTTGGAAAAATTGGGAAAAAGAAAAGGAAACGGAAAAAAAAACAAAAGCAAAATGTTCACTCAAAAAATAAATATTTAAAGTGGTAAAAGATTAAAGAGTAATTTAGTTTAAAAACAAGCTAAGTATGGGGGACATTCAACAGTTTTTACTTATAAAATAAATACTTAAAACATATGAAATATATTATATATAAATAATAAATAAATGTAGATGATTAGCTCATAAATTCAACTTAAAAATGTAACTAAAAGAAAACAAACTACAAAGTTGTATTGATTTTATAATTACTCAAAACTAAACCTTATACGCTTTCTAATAAAAGTTGTAATATTTTAATGAAATCAAATAGTTACATATATTTTTTGCAGCCTTACTTTTCATTATATATTGCTTACAGTTGCTAAAACCTAGCAACACGTTGACGTCGGTACTTTGTCAGCAAAAATTCCCAATACTGATAGATGCATTCATTATGTGTGTACTTTGGCATTTGTTTAAAATTTTCATTTAATTTATTTTACTGTTAAAAGCAATGGCAAAATTATATACTATTTATGAACTATAAAAATTGTATAATAAGTGTGAAGTCGTCTGAGAATTTGTGAATTAAAATTTCAAATACATTTTGCATTATTATATGTATTTCTTTTGGTAAGTTATTAATTAAGTTTACTATACAAAGTGATCTTGATTAAATGATTCTACAATTAATTGCGATTTAACGAATTTATTATCTGAAAATTTAAATACGTTTCAATTTACTTTGTTGTTGTGTATAATATATAGTCGCGTGACAAGATTATTTTGAAATAAATGTTTTGTTTTGCATTTATAATGCAATATAATAATCGTACTTCTTGCTTTCCTTTTGGTTTCATTTTGAATTTCTTTTGAAAAAACAAAAGACTAAAAGATTGCATCTGTTTCTAGTTTGTTCTGGAATAATCCGGAATAATATATATATACTTCTTAAATTTTTAATTACCGACCTTTGCTATTCCATTTCCGTTTAACAAAAATTCTTCGTTGATTTCGCAGAGGACCAAAGTTCGATTTGAAGATTTTTAATAGGTTTTCAATTGTTGGAAATTATATTAAAAATTTAAGAACTATACGTGGTATAATTTAAATCATTTGTAACTGAACTATTTACAAAAGATTATAGAAAATGATGTAAAACAATAATTTAAAAAGCCAAGTTAAGACCAAACAGCAAATAGGATGTTTTCTTAGCAGTTTTAAAGATCAATTCAAGATATTTTTCAAATTATTTGTGTTAAATTTCTTGGGAAATAAGATGTAGTCAGACTTTCCTATTTTAAGTTAAATATTTAAGTAAAATGAGAATAATTTACTAAGATTTTCTGACTCTTTCTTATCAGTATGAAAACTAAGATAAATTGTATACTTTTTGTAAGCTATCTTAAAAGCCATAGAACCTTTTTTGACATATCAAAATGTTGGTTAGAATATTAAGATTAAAGAAAATATTTATATAAATATTGCTTATAATTTTAAAGATAATAATTTAACCATTAAAATACCATTGATAAATTTTTAAGAGTAAAGAATCAAAAAAGGAAGTTTAAAAACTTTTTCTCACGTAAAAAAA
Source organism: Drosophila auraria (assembly GCA_008042615.1). Classification (NCBI taxonomy): domain Eukaryota; kingdom Metazoa; phylum Arthropoda; class Insecta; order Diptera; family Drosophilidae; genus Drosophila; species Drosophila auraria. The sequence continues at coordinate 45,245 of VNJW01004905.1, read as the reverse complement.
AAAAAAATTTAGAGACTTTTTAAAAAAGGAAACAAAGAGTAAATTCTAGAATAATTTAAGCTACAGTTACACCGAGAGAAAAACCGCGCTCTCCGATATTTAAATACAAAATATTAGACTACTAACTCACCTTCTCGGCCAGCAGCATGGAGCTGGCATGGAACTTGCCCAGCTTCTTGAGTATGACGACGCAGTGCTCCTCGTTGAGGCCGCTCTGCCGGCTGGCCAGCTTGTAGCCGTACTGGGTGAGGTCGTCGAAGACTATCGTCTGGATGGGCTCGCGGGTGGTGTACAGGCACTTGGCCCCGAACTTGGACCCGTCCCCGATGAGGACCTCCAGCTTGCCGAGCACATCGAAGTAGAAGATCTTTTCGCGCAGATAGACGGCCAGCTCCTCGAGGAACTGTGTCGCGGGCGTAATGGCAATGCTCTTGACAATCAGGGCCAGCTCCTCGTCCAGCTGGCGCTTGCTGCTCCTGTACAGAGCCTTGGCCCTGTAGATCTTGCTGCAGTAATTCTCGCCCCCGCCGCCGCTACTCTCGGCAAAGATAATCTTCTTGATGTCCACTCGCATGTCCCTCAGACCATCCTCCAGGGCGGCCTTGAAGAAGTCCTCGTTGAGGTACTTGGGCGGCTCCTGGCCGCGGCTTTTCTCTTCCAGCTTCATGTGGGTCCTGGTTACTCTCTCTCTCTATATATATATATCTCTTTTTGGGGACACCTGCTCTGGTGGCGGCTGCTACGTCTGGGAAACTGTAGCCGGGCCAGCGGACTCCTCTAAATATAAGCCCTTATCAGGTGCGCCCGCTGCCCGCTGCTGACGCCGCAGTCGAAGTCGAAGTCGCCGTCGACCGAGCTCGGCGGGATTGCATACTACTTACAGATATTTGCTTGACCATATCTCTATCGATGGGACTATATGTTAGCAGTACCTATATACGGGCTACAGGGGCTCGCAGGTGAAATTTGCAGAGGGGGTGTGGGCTCAAGAAAGCCAGATATCACACAAAACAAAGTCCGGAGCACATCTGGGGCCTCCGCAGCTTATCGGTTGAATTGCTTTAGAATTCCTAATGTGTTCTAGCGTAAAAATCGATCAATATACGGCGCACAGGTGACATTTGCAGGGGGGATGTGGGCTCTAGAAAGCTCACTTTTACAGGAAACAATGTCCAAAGCACAAAAGGGACCCCTGCAGTATGTGCCCACATATATTTTAAATTGTACTAAAATTCCCAACGTGTTCTAGCTTAAAACTGTACCTACATTCGGGCTCCAGGGGCTCACAGGTGAGATTCGCACAGGGGGTGTGGGCTCAAGAAAGCCAGATTTCACACAAAACAAAGTCCGGAGCACACCAAGGGCCTCTGCAGCATGGAGACACTTATCGATTGAATTGCTTTGGAATTCCCAAGGTGTTCTAGCATTAAATTGTACCTATATAGGGGGTACAGGGGCTCACAGGTGAGATTTGCAGAGAGGGTGTGGGTTCTGGAAAGCTCACTTGCACAGGAAACTAGGTCCAAAGCACAAAAGGCGCCTCTGCAGCATGGGCTTACTAATACTTTAAATTTAACTAAAATTCCCAACGTGTTCTAGCTCAAACATTACCTACAAGGCGCACGCAGGTGAGATTTGCCGATGGCGTGCAAGCTCTAGAAAGCAAATATTCAAAGGAACCTAGGTCCAAAGCCCCTGTAGCATAGGGATACATATCCTACAAATTTCACTAAAATTCCCAATGGGTTCTAGCAATAACCTGCTACCTATTACAGATGTTAAAGTGTGGATCTCTTCTGAAACAGCTTTCTAACCTTATTTTTTATTTAGAAGGTATATATTTTCGAACTAAAAAATATTTTAAGAAAATACTAGACACCTCAAGACCCCATTTTTATTTCCTTCAAAGTACCTAGCCTCTGGCCTGCATCAATAGACGCCACTCGACACGAGCCACAACGATCCTACAGCCGATCTCCTCTCGCATGCCGCACACATCCGTATTATCTACGACGTGGTCCGCATACCCCAAATAAATATTTATACATTCACACCTTATATACATAAATAATATAATTAATAATAATAAATAAATATAAAAATATATAGTCACCGCTGTCATTGGTCTAGGTAAATGATAAATGCGTCTGAGGCCGCAACGCCACCGCACCACCTCCCGATCCCGATTTCGATGCCAGATTCAGATTAAAAAAATATTTCAAAGTACTAAAAAAAAAGAACAATAATACTTTGTATTAATATAATATCAAAAAGAAAGCGGAACTCGGGCTCGAGACAGTTGATAGATTGATCAGTGGCACCTGCGGAATACCTGAGGCGGCGATTACAACATTCCAGCACGTGGTTAAATTTTAATCTAATCGCAAGGTGTGCTAATCGATTGTAAGCCTAATTGGGTTTAATTGGCATTAATTAATTTAACCAACTATCGCATAATCCCCCTTCCCAGACAGGCAAACAAATATAGATAAGAAGTTACTAGAATAAGGGTTTCTCCTTTATATTTATTTATTTTATAGTTATATATACTAAGTAGCTTTCCTTGGAAAAACCCAAAAAGAGAGTAGCCCTGACCTGTGATTACCCATGTGATATATCATTCCCCCTCAGCAGATAAGCATTAGATGACAGATCTTGGAAAACAAACACATCACAGAGTGCAATGTCTTTGTTTTGATTTGCAGCTGCATATATGTGCCTTTATATATTTTATATATTTTGTATATACATTAAAAAATATATATAAATTCGATCCCAAGTATTGCGTCATCTTTGATTGGGACTTCGTGCCATATTGTCCGATATATATTGGGTGTAAGTTCTAAGAAGCGCCAATACGTGCCACAGATAAACCCATAGCACTTGCGTAAGTCGGGGCTTATAAATCGGTTGATGACTCAGGGTTCGCGTCGTCGTCGAAACTATACGCGAATCTGGATTGAACTTGACGACAATTGAGGAGTGTGTATATACTATATATGCCTGATCTCTGATCACGTCTGGCCGATGTCTAATTAGTTCCCATGCGTCTGCCCAGATCGCACTATATTTGGACATCGGTCTTGACCCCAGAATTTGACAGATCCAGCGTTTATAATCGCATTATTGATGCACCGAAGAAAAATAAACATAAAGTTTTTAAATTATAAATTTTTATAATTTTTAAAAAATAATTAAGGCTAGTTCCCGCCTTGATCCTTGATCTTTTGTCTCAACTACTGAACATTTTATATTTTCTGTCTAGAATTTATTATTTATATTAAATAACTGCCTTTTGTTTCGCCCTGTGCACTTGTCTGCGTCTCGCACTAATCTCTAATGACGCATTGAACTACGCAAAGTTTACGATCTAAAATTAAAAGCAATTAAGTAGCCATGGCAGTGGTGAGGTGCAAAATCTATGCAGGACCTGGACCCGTATCTGCATCTCGCAGCTCGTGCTGCTGATTCCGTTTCTGTTTCCGAGGGAGACGCCGGCGACGCTCCATAATTGGAGGTCACTCCGGGGGTTATCTCGGAGCTGAAAGCGAGAGCACAGAGTGTGTGTGTCCGTCCGGAGGCCAAACGGAAATCGGAATTCGCGATACGCCATTTTTTTCTTACGTTTTTTGTCGCGGGAGGGGCAAACTCAAAAGTGTGGGAAACGAAAAACTTGGGGTCAAAGATCAAGTATCTTTATTAATTTAATATGTCAAATACTTCTTTTTGAACTCGAGGGATAGAGGTTTTTTATAAAAATTATTAGGATATGGAATTCAGTTCCCACTAAATTAATAAATTAATAATTTTACTGATTGAAGAGTATTAATATTATGATTAGCCAGCGTTATATGATATAATTATTCTTTGACATGATTATTCCTATCTAAATCCCGATTATTATGATCTAAAAACAAGTAAGTTCTGGAAAAGTCATGACAATTATCGTAATCTGGCAGACAGTGTGACCTACGACGATTCCGCAGGCGTTACGTTCACTATCTGTTGGCTTGAAGAGCCCTACAAATACAAAACCTTCACACACTTCCAGTGCTCGCATAACTCACTGCTGACCACTGGTAATAACATATGTATATATCATATGTATATATAGTATATATAAAGCAATAGGAACAATCTGGGTAAACACTGATTCCCAACCCAATCAAATCTAAAGATCGTAGTGCGGCGGCATACCTTAATAGATAAACATTGCGAGTTGCGACACTCAACAGCATAAAACTTGGTCAGGGAAATTAAGTTTTTAGCAAGAAATACTAGAAAATATTAGGAAATACTTAAAACTTAATACTTAATACTAGGAAATACAGGATAATACCAAATAACAACACTAAATACTAAAGGAATACATTAAATCTCCCGAAAAGACATCGAAAAGTAAGTAAACGTTGGTAAACTTTTTAAAGCATACTTTTGGACACCTTTTAAGTTAATTTATAAACCTAAAAAAAATCAAAAATAACAGAAAAGAACAGGGAATTCTAAAATCGACTGCAACCGCACCTAAGGTGGGCCTCGAATTGTGTCAAAACTCAAGTAGCAACAATATGTTTACTTAGCTTTTCATGTTGTATTCGTATCTGCCGCTATTTTTTTATTTCTGTATTTTTTTTTATTATTTCTTTCCTTTTTGCGTTGTTTTTATTTTTTATTTTGTGGTTGGCGGCATGCCGCCAAAGTCAGATTGCGATAGATGAGATAGTCTAGTTCGCGAATTTGCTGCGGCGCAAAAAGTGCATTAAACTTGAAGTTCAAATCTTGAACCAAATGCCGATTGCCGATTGCCAATTGTTGTCGTCAAACTGGAATTTGCCAGCCAAGATCATAGCCTGGTACGAGCCCTCTTCAGGCCATAAACTGATTGCCGCCGAGTCAAGAGTCTTGCCAAATCCCAAAGTCAAATAACATTGAAAGAGGGCTGGGAGCTTATATGAATTAATATTCCGAGAATCTACTTGAGAAAAGCCATGGTAACACTTACATAAAATCCAGGACTAAAGCCATGGTAACACTATAAATACTTACAGCCAGGAGAAAGCCATAGGAACACTAAATAATAATAAATTAAGTAATAATATGGTATATTATATGTAATATAACTTTAAGCTTATAATTTGTAAATAAATAATTAATATTCCGAGAATCTACTCGAGAAAAGCCATGGTAACACTTGAAAAAAATCCAGGACTAAAGCCATGGTAACACTGTAAATACTTACAGCCAGGAGAAAGCCATAGGAACACTAAATAATAATAAACTAAGTAATAATATGGTATATTATATGTAATATAACTTTAAGCTTATAATTTGTAAATAAATAATCAAAATTCCGAGAATCTACTTGAGAAAAGCTATGGTAACACTTGAAAAAAAACCCAGGACTAAAGCCATGGTAACACTGTAAATACGTGCAACCAGGAGAAAGCCTTGGTAGCACTATAAATATAGCCAGGGGAAAAGCCATTATATAAATAAAATAATAATAATGAATATTATATATAATATAACTTTAAGCTTATATTATGTAAGTCCATAAACAAAATTATGAGTATAACTTGTCATAACAGCCACATTAATTTGCTCTGGGAAGGTGACAACCCTAAAAAGCCAAGTTAACAATAAGGGTTTGTGAAAATGCTAAGCCAAAGAATGCCAAAAAAAAAGAAGAATACCGAAAACCTTAAAACCCATTTACCTTTGTTTACATTTGTTTTCTGCTGGCTTTTGCCATGGTTAATGAATTTGTTTATTAATATATTTAACATTATGGATTTATTATAAATGTATTTATTAATATATTTCATATTTTTATTATAATATTTGTTATAAACGAAATCACAGCTCGTTCGTTGCATTCAATACTGATTTCTTCGATTTTATTCATTTATATCTTCGGCTCCGGCCGGTTACCATTTAGTCGTAGAAGCTCTCATCCTTGGGACCCACGTATGAGGTCGCCTCGTATCCGGACTCGGATCCGGAGATGGTTTTGTCGACTCCGGCCAGAATCGAGGGCAGCGGCTGCGGCAGTTCCGATGGCAACGGCGCCGGTGGAGCTGGCAATGGTATGGCCGGCATCTTGGACAGCTCGCGGGGAGCCACGAGGTCGATGAGGTTGCGATTGGTCTCGTCAAAGGAACGGAGTCGGTGGCGAAACTCATGGTCACGGCGCTGCTGCTGCAGTCGGAACTCCCGCCCGATGCGGCCGGCGTTGCGGGCACGTCGATTGCGCAGCTCGGCCTGGAACTTGACCTGCTCCAGGCGGCGAGCCTCCGCCTCCTCCTGCTCCTTCTCCTTCTGCTGCTGCTGCTGCTGCTGCTCCTCCTCCTTCTTGCGACGAGCCTCAACCTCCTGGCGGCGAGCCTCCATCTCCTGCTCGTGCTGCTCCCGCATCAATCGCTGAGCGTTCAGGGCCTCCTGCTGGTGGCGCAGCTCGCGCTGGCGACCCACATCCTCGCAGGTCTTGCGCCATTCCTTGACGAAACGATCCTCCATGGGCGGCGGCTTGACCTGGTTGGAGCCCGAGGCCTGGACATCGTCGTCGCCAAGCTCCTCCTGGTCGCGCTGCAGGCGCTGAGCGTTCAGAGCCCGCTGATTGCGTAGATAGGCCTGGCGGTCCTCGAGGCTCTGGCCTTTGCGGCTCCGCCACTCCTGGACGAAGCGGTAGTCGTGATCCGCGGGCGGCTTGACCTGGGTGAGATTGCCTTCGCACACCGAGGCCTTGAGATCGGCGAAGGTCTGGTACTGTTGCGAGTAGAAGACCTGCGGCAGATGCGGATAGTACTGCAGGTTGCTGGCGAAGAAGGGTTCGTTGCCCGGCAAGTTCTTGTCCGACTTGTTGTCGGCCTGCTGCGGGTTGTTCTTCTTTTCCGAAATGGCCTGCAGGCCGACCAGGGTGCGGCACAGCTCGTTCACGCTGATCTCGGGCACCTTGTAGTCCTTGTACTTCAACTTCGGGTCCTGGGCGAGCGGCTTCGGGCCTTGCTGCGGCTCCTTCGGGCTCTGCTGCTGCTGCTTCGGGTCTTGCTGCTGCTGCGACTTCGGGCCTTGGTAAATCCTGGGCCCCTGGTAGGTCCTCGGACCTTGGTAGGCCTTCGGGCCTTGGTACGAGTTCGGCCCTTGGTAGGACTTCTGCCCTTGGTAGGCCTTCTGGCCCTGGTACGACTTGGTGCCCAAGTACCGGGGATTCTGGTATCCCTTGGAACCTTGGTTCCCCTTGAAACCTTGGTTCCACTTGGAAGCCTGGTACTTCTGGCCTCGGTTCTTCTGGCCTTGGTACTTGGCAACCTGCTGAGGCTTCGGTTCCTGGTTAGGCAGCTTCGGCTCTTGGTGGGGCTGCGTCTCCGTCTTCGGCTCCGGCTCCGGCTCCTTGGCCTTCTTGTCCAGCATGTCCTTGGCAGTCGGCAGAGTCCCGTCCTGGAACTCACAGAAGATAGTATTCGTCTGCAAGGAGGAGCATTCGGTGGAGGGGCGTTCTTCAAATGGCTCTCCAATGGTCTCTACTGGGTGGCCAGTACTTACCCAGACGCTAGAGCTCTGCTTCTTGGGTGTCTGGACGCGAAACATCTTTCAAAGATTTTCTAAGTTTAACCCAGTAATCTTCAAGAGAAAGAAAGAAGGAAAGGGGTTTTTTTATTTTTTTTGAGGCACAGATATTTATTGAAGGTGTGAAAAGGATTCTGATTCTATTTCTATTTCTATTTTCCTCACAAAAAAAAGTTGTTCTTGCTTTCATTTCTTTCTGGCGGCCATATTGCTTTCAGGTGGCAAGCCTGTTAAAATTATTTTACCCGAACATTTGCCAAAAGTCATTGCAACTTGTCTTGCCGCCATTTTGTGGCAGGTTGCAACTCTATAAGAAAATGTTCTTCGCTGATTTTCTGTATATCTAAATGCCATAATTTTTTCTGTTAAGAAAAATGACCTTTATCCTTAGGAAATTCATTTTTCTCGTTGAACAAATGTCTTGCCTGTTCAAGAAATTAATATTCTATTACTTTTACAGCTAATTGCAAGTATTTCCTTGCGGAAAAACCCAATGTTAACTTTTTGAGGTTAAGCTTGATTTTCCCCACAGAAAATTGGCATTTCTTTGATTTTTACTACCTTCTTCTGTTTCTTACTTACCTCTAACTCCAACGGGAAGGCTTTCTTTGCGTTTTGTTAAGGTCAACTCTTAATTTTCGCTGGACAGCTGTTGTTGTCGAAGCTCAATTAAATTGTTTCACGTCGGCTTGCAAGTTTTTCTCTTCAAAAGATTACACGTTTTGTAGGGAGATTCTTTTTCTTCACTTCACAAGATTCAAAGGAAATTCTTTTCTTAGCTTTCACTGATTTTTTTCGGTTTTTTTTTTTTTGCTGAAGGCAGAAGTGTTCGCTGGCTTACGGTTCCGGTCGGAATGAAAATTTCCTGGCAGCTTCTAGCTAAAGTCAATTAATATCGATAATATCCTGAGAACCCTGCCCCTATCGCTATTATTCAATATGACATTTTATTGAAGGCAATCCTGCGGCTATCGCATTAGTGGAGGCAACTGTACTAGTATCGCATTGCTCTATGTGATATATGCGATTGTTCCTTCCGAAGATTACTCTGTACGGAATAAGCTCAGTAGAGTCCTGAAAAACATGCCACTATCTACAAATATTGCATTACTATTTAAGTATACTAACTAACTAAGATATTAAAGATAACTCAATTAATATCGCATTAGATTCTCAGGTAACCCCCTGCGACTATCGATTTAATCTGCATGCAATTTGATTGAAATCAACTCTTCTAATATCGCATTAGATTTATTGGTAACTCCCTGCAAATATCGATTTATTCTTCATGATATTTATTTAGCGGCAACTGTACTAATTTCAAATTATTCCATATAATATATGCAAGGGAACCCCACACGATACCGCTGAATGGGGTGTAGTGACCTATCCCAAGATTACTCGGTTCAAAATCAGCTCAGTTCCCTACCCCTTGGGTGGATGAAATATTTTATTTTATTTTATTTACGCTTTGTTTGCCCGCTTAATGTGGCTGCGATTGCGTACAGTCACGGTTGCAAGACTAGAGCTGCCAACCTATCAAAGAGTTGCCAGAAGGAAAGGTAACTACCATATCAGTGCAAATTGGGACCTTTGAAGGTTTCTTAGTTGTTATTTTTAACGGAAAATCAAATATGTAAGAAAAGGTTTTACCTTTGATATTAAAATAAAATATTCATAATATGAGCTTAAAAATTGTATTAATAACACACATAAATCTAAGAAATATATCTTAATTAGTTAATACTTTATTTTATCTTCTGTAAAAATTACCTCTGACATTCTGACCGCAGCTGTCCATACAAGCAATGCTTTTGTTGTTCCGCTTCTTTGTGTTCTTTATTGTTTATTGTTACCGATTTTAAACTTTTCAATATTTTCCCTCTCCTCGAGTTGAAGCTCACGTCGACGCTTAGTTGATAAGCGAACGCCTTTCCGAGCGGATCGCGAAAAGTAAAAATAAAAACAAAAATAAATCAAACATAAATCCATAAAAAAAATCAAGTCTGTAACTGGGTTAACCGCCGAACCACATCATCCCCAAATGCTGGTGAGTGTGTGTCGCCGTGAAGGATTTATGGGGCTAAAAGATAAAAACAAATTACTTACCCCACTTTGTGCGTATTTTCCCCGATCTCGATCTCGAATTCGAGCTCGAAACTTGAACTCGAACTCTTTGTTGCCATCTCGAAACCCAAACATGGCCTGACACAGTGACACCATTCCCTGCTCCGTGCTCTCTTTTTTTCGCCGCTCAGATAATTTGTTTGCATCTCTCCAGCGACTCCGTTTGTGTTATAAACAAAATGTATATTTATTTTTCTGTTTTTATTTTTCCTTTTATTGTTGATGTTTTTCTTTGTTTTTTTTTTTTTTTTTTGCGTGCGTTCTAATTTGAAACTTTAAAGTGTGACTCAAGTGCCTGGCATGTGGACAACACAGAAAAATATTAGTTTTTTGTGTCAAGCTAATAATTAAAAATATCAGTTGGCTTTATATATTTAATATATTTTAATTTTAATTAATTAATAACTAATCAGAATAAGGATTAATAAACATAATATGGAAATATATTTTATGAGACAAAACTAAGAAATAAGTTTTCCTAAATTTATACAAAATGATGATGCCAAGCTGCTGTAGTAAGACTTAAAAAATATATATTTGTGTGTCAGAGATTCCCTATTAAATTTATTATTTATAATGAATATTGATTATACAAATATTGGATCAATCTTTTAACTTTGTATTAATAAGTTCTTATTAATATGCTTTAAGAAGTTCCAATAATATGTTAAATAAATTTAGTCAAACTGTTAAATTTTCGGAAAATAGAAAAATTTAATTAGAGGTTTTTATAAAGAATTTTTTAAAGATTTTGCAAAAGATTTTACTAGAGTTTTAGTAAGAGATTTTACTACAAATTTTGATAGAGACTTAGCCTGAGATTTTATTAGAGATTTAACTGGAGACTTAACTAAAGATTTAACTAGAGACTTAACTAGAGATTTGATTAGAGATTGTATAGAGACTTAACTAGAGATTTAACTAATTTCCAAATATTTGGCTAAAGATTTAACAATGCTAAAGTACTTTATTATTTCTCTTACAAAGCTTACAAAATCCTTAAAAATCTCATTCAAATATTCTTTCCGTGTGACTTCGTCTCAAAAAAAAAAACTGAGTCGCAATTGACAATGGCATTGACCAAGTCGGACTGCCCGCCGCGATGCACTTCGTCCGCTGGATGCGCCTGCACATTTGCTAATTTCGAATTCAGAAAAATCTAAGTCGGAAAATAAAAGCAAAAACCAGTACGTGCCCGCCGCTGCCTCGCGCTTTTCAGAGGCGCTGCTACTATCTCTCCCAGCGGCTTGTTTAGAATTTTCAGCTCAAAACAAAACGGAAAGCAGAGCGTTTGGCTTATCAAAAATAGAAAAAAAATAAAAACAAGAAACGCTGCCAGTCGAGTTCGCAATCAAAGCAAAAAGCTTGCCGCTAGCCGAGTTCTGCGCCCGCTGACCAGTGCTGGCGAAATATTTCGCTAAAAATTATAGAAAAAGGTAGCCACTTCAAAAATATATAACAAATAACAAATGGATTAGGATTTATTACCTCAGTTTGGAATATTTCTGGATTTTTGCTGCCTTTTTGCAAGGATCACCTGAAAAGCACAGATTTCGCGCTTACCTAAGTGGGTTACCTGATCCCCTTCTTCACCTGGACTTTACCCGCCTTGTAAGCCTTCTCCCTCACTGACCTGCACAGTGTCCCAAGGGTTGGCAATAAAGTAGCAAATAAATGCGAAAAATCTAGGAGCAGGTAAAACCCAAAGGGAAATCCCTTGCAGACACGAGTCTGCTTGTCGCGACTCTGTACCTCTCACGATCCCAGGTCCTCGACGACGGCTGGTCCTTGCTAACTACCTGATAACTACTGGCCGACCGCTTATCGGTCACAATGTGTTTTTAATCTGTTTTTTACAACCCCAGCCCAGGCTTCTAATATTTCGTATAAATATGCGAATATGCGGGCATCCTGGTCAGTTGACTTCTTGACCCGATACAGAGAAGTCCTGGTCCTGAGCGGAGAGTGAATAGTAAATAAAAGTGTAACAAAGGAGATCTTGTGCCAAAAGTGTGTCAAAAATTGAAATTTTTAATTAAATTCAGTTAGGTACAGTGTGTGAATTATAAAAAGTTGTCAAAGAATTAAATCAAGTTCTTCAAAAAGGAACAAAAGTTAAGGAAATTTAGGAAAGCAATTGGATATCATAAGAAAGCAGCATATTGGGTAAGTTCAACATCTTCTATAAGATTTTCTTGAATTCTGGTTATAATTTAAATATAATTTTCTCAAAAGCTAATCTTTATGCTCGCCTTTATAATTAATTTCCAAGTAAACTTAAGGTCGTTAGTTGGTTATATATTTATTATATATTTTCCAAATAAGAAACAGGGGTTTTTTAACTATTATAAAATGCTGTAAAGATGGAAGATAGTTATTTTAATTTTAATTTATTTAAATACTATCTAAATAATATAAAATAATAAACAAACTTGCCCAACTGTGCCGCTCAGCTGTTCGCTGTTCGCTGCGAGTGAAAGCTTTTTTGATAAAGACCGCTAAAGGTCTACACAGAGAGAAAGAGAGAGGCACGGAGGGGCTCCATGACCAGATGATGACACCCGAATTGGGTTAGGCGCAATATATCCGAAGCATGCTCTGTCCGCTTGCGAACCTTATTCGAGGCATGCGTCAGTCAGCGAAGCTGCCGTTTTCTTTGTCTTCTGCGCTCTGCAAATGTGGCGAACATCGCTGTCTGCGACGCCAACAGCGACGCCGACTGCAAAGGTAAAGGCACTGATATGATAATACCCTCGTATAAGAAGAGGGTCTATGGGGTCTTCGAAATTTACTCACCTTGAGAAGGGTTCTTGAAATTGCTTAAACATTAATATTGTTTGCAAGTCCCTTGAAACGATGCCCATAAGTATGCAATGACTTATTTAAGGTCCTTTCTTACGTCGTATATTCTGAAAAAGTTTTTATAGCATATTTTTGGACTCAATTTGAGTTTATTTCAAATATATGATAAATATATTTCAAATATTTGAGGTCCTTTCTTAAGTTGTACATTTTGTATAACTTTTCGTAGCATATTTTTGGACTCAATTTGAGTTTATTTCAAACCAATAGCTTCTTTTTTTCTAAAGATAATATTACATGAATCTTAAAGATGTTTATATTGTTAAGAAATTGTTCTATTTCCGGAAATGATAATGTAACTTTCTTATGTCCATTGTCTTTTGTATTAATTTACACAGAAATCTCTTTAAACTTTTGTTAATCTAGATAAATACACAAAGAGAAGAATGGCCGTCTAAAATATTCTCATTTTGAGTACGGACTTGCCTTTTTGAGTCCAATTTACTCTCTGTGTAGGCCTGAACCTAAAATATAATTCTTCAAATATCATATAAATGTTTACAAGATAAGATAAATAGGTGGACAGAGAGAAGAATAATTTAGCCTGTTTTGGAGATTTAAAAACATCAAAAAACATATTCCCGTTTCCCATTTCGATGCATTAAAACCTATTGATACCAAAAAAGCGGTCTGAAAATAATGCTATTATTTTCTTAGATAAAAAAGAGTTTTACAGAGTTTCGATAGTGATATATATAAATATTTTGGTGTACTTCGCCATATGTTATATTAAGCAGGTATCTGCTAGTCGGGCTAATGGTGGACTTTCATGCCCGCTGCCTGGCCTGGCCTGCTGCTGCCTGCTCTCCTGCGCATTTGAACTCTCGATATATTCTTGGAATTATGCACAAAGACCGTAGACCGTAGACCTGGGCCGCCATATAGCTATATAGAGATATAGAGACGATGGGCCACTTGTGCAGTGTGCTGCGCATTCCGCTCGAAAGAGAGAACGCCGCTGCCTGCGGCGACAGAGACGCAGACGCGGACGGCGACACTGACAGAGGCAGAGGCCGAGGCAGAAGCAGAAGCAGAAGCAGCAACAATTTGCTTTCAGTTCAATTTTTGAGCTTCAATCATTCGCGGGCACTTTGTTGTTGTTGGTCCCAGCGGTCAGGCGTTGTATTCTCGTTAATATTAAAATATTAATAGTGAATTGGCCAGTGTTTGTTTAATATTTTTGTTATTGTTACAATCACAAGTACAAAGTGTAAATGCAAAGGAACAACAGTGGCAAAAAGTTCACACAACGCATTTCGGTGCAATTTTTGTGTGTTTTTGGCCCTGGGATTTACTGGGATCCGATCCATTTCGAGTGCTGCGTAGATCGTTTTCTCCCCTCGTCGAATAATTCAATAATAAACGGGGTGACGTCAAAGGGGGAAATATATACTATATATTTTGTATAGAAAAACGAACTCTTTGTGTGCATATATCCGCGTGTGAGGTGCCTGTTTTTCGGTGAGGATTTAACAACTTCAAACTATGCGAGTATTGCTGATGCAACGCAAAGAAATAGTGACGCAAATAGAACAAGGTGCAACACATGCAACACATGCAGCAGGCATATCAGCGGCAATACAAGTGAAAATTGCATAAAAAAAGAAACAGCCATTGCACTTGCAACAAGAGCTACCTGATATTGAAATTGAATCAGCTGGAAAAACAGCTGCGGCAGAGGCAGCAGCAGCAACATGCTGCTGGCGGAAATCGCTGCTGGCAACAAGGAAAACATGCTCAAGCGGAAAACCGAGCAGGAGCAGGAGCAGGAGCAGCAGCAACAACTGCAGCGAAAGCAGCAAAAGACCAACATCAGCAACAACAGCAACAGTTATCATCAGAGAATGTATTACAATTCGAATTCGCGACCTTTTTGGATCAAATTCAAAGCAACAACAATGAGTCCAGCAACAGCAACAACGACAACAACAATATTTAGCAGCAACAACGATCAGTGCAATGCAGCAGCAGCAGCAACAGCAACAGCAGCAACATGTGAGTTTGTGATGATTTCCTTCTTTTGCTTTTCTCTGCTTTTTGCCTGCTTATTTTGCGTGTTTCGCGCTTTTTGTTATGATGCGCTTTAATCGCACGCTTCACGTTTCGGGGTCCACCGTCTTAATAAATAAAATAATAATAATAAAAGCAGCTGTGCACACTTGCAGCAATCAGCTGATCGCACAGTGGCACGAAGCAGCTGGGCAGCAAGTAAATTTCCATGGCATTCACTCGAGTTACTTCTCAGAGAAAAATGGTATCAAATTATATATATACAATTATTATTTTACCTAAAGTTACTGAATTAGGTATTACTTTAATGGTGACTATTGTGTATATTACTTGAATTTCCAAGTATAACAAATGATTTATGTAAAAGCATGCTTTTATCTTGAAAAATTAGTATAGTGGTGATCTTATGCTTCAAAAATAATAAATATAAACATTAACCTATGAGAAATAAGGAAAATATATAGGAATAATGAAAAAATTAATATTTTAAAAATGCTTTATGTGTTAATATATTTATTTTTGCCTTGGCAAACAAAAAAACCGAGTTCCTAGGTCGGAACAAGAATTTACATTGTTTCGGAATAAAATAAATGCAAATATCTGCCTTTTTTGTGTTCAAGAAACCGCAAAACTCATGAATTCTTAAGCCATAAAGGTTTGTTTACCATTTTCACAAAGCTTATTTCAATAAATAAATAATGTTCTTATCGAACAGGCCAATGCAAATTACCAAGGTCCAAGGTTTTTCCCTTACAATGGCAACAAACACTGAAATTACTCCCATATAAGCACCAGTTTCTCCCTGTGTTCCATAACGACCAGGGTTACCAGGTCGAAATGTGAAGCTTGACCGGTCAAGGATACTTTGGCCTCGGAAAATAAAAAGGAAAACGCAAACATCTCAACATTATCATCGTCATCGTCACATGCAATAAATGCGCCGGCACTCAAGCAACAACAATAATAAAAAAAAAGAGAAAAAATTAACAATAATAACAAAGAAAGAGCGAGAGGGCAAGAGAGAGAGAGAGAGGGAGAGGGAGAGAAAACAGACAACGCACTCGGCGAGGTTAAAGTACGGCAATGAACTTCGACGACGAAAGAAAAGTTTGTTTTCGAGGTTGAATTTAATGCCCGGTACCGGAGGATAAGGGGCAGGAGAAATGGGGAATCTCGTTTTGCTTTTACTGTATATATTGTTTTTGGCAATGGCATTGGCATTTGTCCGCTCTCGTTCGCTCTTTCTTTCTAAATTTTGGCAAAAAACATCAGCGGTTTCTACTTAGCGCCCCATATCGAAAGCTCCCGAAATTAAATAAACAATAGGTTCAATGCACCTAAAGGCGCAGTAGAATTCAATTTGCGACAAAAGCTCAATCAGCCGCAAAAGGCACTTAAAGAAAATAAGGTGTAAGTATATAGAAACTAAAGAAATCTGAGGTGAGATTTTTATAAAATTTGAAATAAGATTCTAAAATAGTTAATAGTATTTCCACTTATATGCGAGTCATAGGAAAAATATTAAGGCTTATTAGAGAGCTTTAAGAGTGAGGAAAACTGACGGACAAGCAAACGGACAAAACGGACATCAAGATCAACCATATAAATAGTTGAAAGGTTCAAAAATGACGTTTATTCACTGCTTTGCAATTTTCGGACTACAATATTTATATAATTATTGTTATAATTAATTAATAACTTTTTATGAAAGAATCTATTTCTTATTATTTGCAAAAGAAGTCAAATATCTGCAAAAAAAAGCGACAAATTAAATATTAAAAAAAAAAATATAGCATGCAGACTTTTTTCTTCGAGTGCACATACAAATATAGCAAAGAAAGCTCTCAACACCGACACACACAATGCCAATTTTGATATCTTGGAGAGCTTTTCACTCCGTTTGGCCTTCAGAACCAGCCTCAACTTGCACTCGGAAATGTAAATCGCAAATCGCAAATCGCATTTAATTCACAAATAATACACATTGTGTCGCATGGCACTGCTAATTAAATGGTCAACAAAGCAACAATTGATTAACTCAATTTAGAGCGCATCGAACTAATGGAAAGGTCCCCCAGCAAGGTCTTAACTAAATTAAAATGCAATTTCAACACAAAGTAGAACCAAGGCAAGCCATTAAGAAAAAATACTAGTAGAAGGATTTGCAATATTTGCAGTATTTAGATACAACTTTCCACTTCTCTCTTTTCTTGGCTTTCTATTAAAATGCAAAGCCTAAATTGCAATTAAATCTTTAATAAATACGTATAAGCTCCTCATTTATTTTATTTGTATAATTTACATTACTTAAATCCATGCTTATCCAACCGCAAGAGGATTAACCGTCGGACGAGGCAATTAAATGTATAAATTCAATAAAGCAAAACCAACTTCCGCACGAAAAGCGCCTCTCGTCTCGTTCGATTTCCGCATTAATAAGCCAGCCGATCCCGATGCCGATGTTGTCTGGCTTTATCTTAATTTTCTGTGGCTTTTACTTTGTTTTATGTTTCCATTTTATTTTGGATACTCCTTTGGGACACTCGCTGGCAGGTGGCCGCCGGTCGATCTCCGCCTCCGCCTCCCTTTTTATTTTTGCCAAATCGCCAGGAAACGTGTTTACAAACCGTAATCTCTGGGTGTGCACACACACCACATGTATGTTGTGAATATTACTTCCTGTGCGTCGCTGTGGCAGATGAACAAAGAGCACAGAGACAGGAAGTCATCGCGAGAAATGTAAACACTGTCGTTCTTAATATTGCCGGCCATGAATCGCCATGCATATTGATGATAATTTGTAATTTAATAAATATCGGGGCGCCATTCTTAAGAGGAATGTGTAAATATATTATTTTGATATATATACGATTCTTGTGTCAAAAGTTGATAAAGAAATATATTTAAATACATTGAGTATTATCAGTTTATTGCAGAACTTGGCATATACTCTTTGTTGCTTCATTTCAAACCAAATTTACTTTGTTTGAAAACTTTAGAAATATCAAACACTTATTTTAGAGTTTAAAATATTTTTTAAAAACATTTTCTACCCTTAAATGTTGTTTAATTATTAATTTTTTCTTATTTGCCTTGAAATTTAAGTAATTTTTTCAATAAAAAACTATACAAATATATGTTTAAAACCCTATCCCAACAAAGATTACAAGTCACGGTCGCCAGGACTGTCTGGGTGGTTGTTTGGAGGCGTGTGTTGTGTGTTTTGTTTGGCAAGAAAGCTGCGGTTCAATCACCCGCCCAGACACCTGATTCTACAGAGACACGCGCGGCGTTGATTGCTCTTCCTTTTGTTTGCAGACAGGGAAAGGTTCAAGCACCGGCACCGGCACCCAGCCCACACCCCCTTTTTGCCACCCGTCTCGCCGTGTCCTTGGTGGCTCTCACTTTCACCTTAAATATATGTACATATATACAGTTTATTCAAATATATATAATATCATTGCTCTCTTTTGGTGACCGATTAAGGCGCACACGCTTTGGCAATAAGTATGCAATAATAACAAATAAGCAAGCAGAACAACAACGAATATAAACAAAAAAAATAACAACAAAATAGCTAAAAGCAACAAAATATCGGTTCGTTACACCGATAAGAGCTTTTTTCGCTCTTTATTTGCGCGTTTTTGTGCCTGTGCCGGCATGAAAGTTCAAAGTTTCCTTCGGGGGGAAAACGCAATTGAACTTTCGCCCGATATCGCACCATAGTACTTTTAGTTAAAGCCCAACAAAAGCAATTAATTGGCAGTCAAGCCTATTTCTAAAATAAATAACATTTCCAGGCCTTAGTTGGGATTTTTTAAATGCATTTCAATGTTGCTTATATTTCTTGTTTGAATATTTTTGGGCCAAGAAAATACGTGAATAAAATTTCACTTAAATGGTATTTAATTTTATTATTTATTAATAAATCAGGGATGGGCATTAAGTGTCCAGTTTGGAGCCTGAAGCAAGACAACCCTTGTCCCTGACATTAGAACAATCTTCCAAAGATATGCAAAAAATCATCTAAAATAAACCAAAATAATGATGTTACTTTGTTCCAAATTATAGCTCTAAAAAAATGCATATATAACCTACTTTATGTGATTGCCTTTTAACAGCGCCAACTCCCATTAAAATACATACAAGTTATTATTCACAGCGAAACGTTCTTGAACAATGTACTAAGCTATATAATATATTATACCTCAATTTCGTCTAGCCTTACCTTACCCATGCAACTATTGTTTATTGTTTCTGTGCATTTGTTTATTTACAGGTGAGTAAACCATCTTCCTAACGATCGTCTACCAAATAAGAAGTTATTGTGCCTCTGCCTCTGAGTAAGTTTTCGACCGGCCACGCCCCAAGGTTCCACTTGAAAAATGTGCAATAACTTAGGAAGAAGTGTGGAAAAAAAATGAAAAAAATGCCAAAAACCACTTCGAGAATCACTTAGAAATTGCGCATTTATTAAGAGCACAAAGTCGGGAATTTAGAAAAATATGCACGATATACATATACAGATATTTATTTATTTATATGCTTAATGATATTTATATAGGACTTGTTGCGTTTTGAAAACAATTAGTGGGGCGTCGGATGCATAAATTAAAGGGGATTTTACACGGCAAGAAATATAGAAGCAGAAGGATTAAAATTTGTTACTAATAGTTATTGAACATTATGAATATTTTATGGCTTGCGCCTTAAACTTTATTTATTTTTAAAGAATTTGCAATTAATGTTATAGCTTTGGGACATTTACAAGCTGTTTCCTAGCTGTTTCCTAGCTGTTTCTGTCAGTGTACCAGTAAGCCCCAGTACATTAAACCACCGATGGCTGTTTGAGTGGGTGTTCCCCAGGGGTGTCTCTAGTAAACAAGGAATCAGGTTCAATGGCCAAAACACAAGCCCAAAACACACAAAACAGAAAGCCAAAATACAAAGCTCTCTCACCCGTCCAGATGGCTTGCCAAATTGAATCCAGAACAGCCCCCCAAAAAAAAAAAACAAGGGGGGATATGGGCTACATGCTATATAGAATATATATGTACATATATATCGGGGGGTTGTGCAAGGCCGAGGGCGTCACCCCGAAGTCATTAACATTCTGCGGAGTTCGGATAACAAATAATTCGTTGAACCTCTGACAAGTTCAGATAGAAAGCCGAGACAGTGTCGGGGCTGGGGTGATGATGAAATACCCGGGCTTACAAATCATAATTGGGCAAGGACACTTATTCGTTTTACAACAAAGAAGATCGTGTCAACACCTCCGATAGATATTACAGAGCTGATAAAAATAATGAAGCAATAATTGAATTGCATTCTATATGCATATGAACCAAAAACTCTATATGTAGATACTTGGTGGTATATGAAAAATAGTTGGTTTTTTCGAGCTGAAAGCTTTGCGGTTTGCAAATGCCTTGGAACTCTCCTCAAATTTTTTGAAACTAATATAAAGTTAAGCTTTGACTACCTGAAAATCTGTTCGATTTCCCATTGCAAATTTTTTGAAACTAATTCCTTTTAATTGCAAATATAGTTTAGCTTTGATTACCTGAAAATCTGTTTGATTTCCCATTGCAAATTACGCACTCAAATGCTAATTTGCCATGAATTGGTATAATTTGCTGTAATTTCGAATTATATCAGCTGCCCATAGGCCGTAATTCTCCTGTCGGCCCTGGACAATCAATATGTCCACATTTAGCCATCTATTATTCAAGCGATTCCCCGGCGATGACAATGTCAAACTTTCCTGGCTGACGTGGCCCAAAAGTTAAGTGTTATTAGTGGGTGGCAAGGCTCTGGTGGGGGGCCAGTGACTCTTGCCCTATTCGATGGGCCCAATATGGAGCAGGGGGGCCCCGAGTGTATTTCTAATTGCTGGCATCGGGAATTCGCTGACGTAGTTTGTGGAAAGTTCGTATCTGGCAAAGGGGTGGCAAGTGGGCGGAAAAAGGGGTGGACAGTGGGTGGCGAAAAGCGGTGCCTACAGTTGCAGACACTCCACTCCACTCGCTCGGTTACGTGCAGTAACGGCACTGAATTGGCGCATGTTCTACGTACGTGTTTTTTTCGGGCATTCGACCTCCAGGCCCCCCTCTCCCCCTTTCATTGTTTTAATTTATTTTACCTTTTTTTACCTGTGCAAACCACTCACCTCCAAAGTTGGCTTACACTCGAATTACTAAGATTTCATCATGACTTTCTGTAGGAGTTACATTTCGCGTAGAAAAATTCTACAGGGTTTCGTGTTTTCTCATATTTTATTTCCTTTATAATGATACTCTTCGGCAATTTAAAACATTTTTTTTTTGTAATTTAAGGACTTTTAAATAGGATTTTTGTAATATTTCTTCTTAAATTTACTTTCTCTGGTTAATAATTTGCCTAAAAAAACATATAAAAGGTATATAAATTCATTAAATTTAATTTATAAAATATTTAAACAAGTTTTTAAAATCTGTAAAGTGAAATTGCAAAAATTCTCCTAAAAAAGGAGCTTCAGCAACGAGCACAGCCTAATATCAAGAAAATACCGCACTCACGTGCTTTTCCAAACATCGCACAGTGGGGAAAAAATTCCTTACTTCAAGTATAATTTATCAATACCTCAAACTTATAGAATTTTATTAAGCTTTGTCTTTTAAAGGCTAATAGTATAAGGATATTTGGCTATGATTTTAGCTGGCTACAATGCCTTATTTGGGGGAAGTGGAAAACCTTTAAGTTTCATGATATTTTTGTGTTAAGAAGCCGGTGATTTTTTGTTGAAAATAATATACTCATCCCCCACGGTGTGATCGCGACCGCGTGGGAGCAGAAGAGAGCGCAAGAGCACAAGAGAACACCAGGGAGTGCACTGGGCGAAATGCTTACATCAATGGTATTACCAAAAATAACTTTTGACCAATTTAATAAGCAAATTTAATATATTAAAAAATTTATATACAACTCGCGAACTTATATGCCAGCATTTGTTCAGTTTTAAAACTATTTACTTTATATGAAATAAATTCAAAATGTTATATTTTTTAAATACAAATACCAAATACCTAAAATGCCTTATCTTAAAAAAGAGAGAGTAGAGGGATTAATGGATTTTGACCCACCCTAAAAATGCCTATATTTCGCTCAGTGTATCCTTACTCTCTCGCGCGCTCTCTCGCTTTCGCTGCGACGCTTGTCGGCAGCGGCAGCGGCGGCGGCGGCGTCATTCGGCATCGGCTCGCTTCATTCATTCATTCGCCGTTTCGCCGTCGCCGCGCACGCAGCGAATTCACTGCGCGCTCCGCCGAATGAAAGCCAAATAAATAAATACAACATTATATTCCCACGACGCCGCGTATTCGCGAGTGCTTTTCGCATCAATTCAAATCGAAACCGTTAACATTTTTTATTTTGGATTTTTTGGCACCTTTGTTTCCGTTTGGCCCCAGTTAAGAGAGACGGAAAGAGAGAGTGCAAAACGTTTCTGCGTTTCCTGGCCACCGATGCAAATCAATTACGCCAGATTTGCAGTGCAAAACAATGGCGTTGTTTGTGCAACAACAACAATTACAACTAATGCAAAGGCAACAACAAGAGCAATCGCAACATCGAAAAACAACAGCAACAACAACAATATCGAAGGAGGCGACACCGCAGGACATTCAGATAGAGCTGGCCATCAAAAAGGAGCCGCCACAAAAAACCGCTGGAAATAAATGCAATTAAAAGCCACAGAGGGGGTTAATCGAAACGAAAACAAAACTGAAAAAGTGAAAAAGGAAAAAAATAACCGAACTTAACTTACAAACCGAAAAAAGTATCATTATTCGAGTTCGAAAAATAAAAATCCACAAAGGTGGCGCCTGCGCAGTCAAAAAAGTGACAAATAATCAAAAAAATATAGAAAACAAAACCCGAAAAAAATATTCTTTGCTTTTTTGTTCGAGTGCATTTCGAGTGTGTGTGGAATTGAGTAGAAATACTCACAAAAAAAAATATAAAGAAATAACTAAAAACCAGCAAAACAATGGAGCAAATCACGAACTACTTGGCGCACATGGATTACGTGTCCTTTGGCGTGGTGGCACTACCCTGCGTGGTAATCGTCGTCTACGGATTCCTGCAGGTGGCCAGTGGCTTAGCCAAGTGCAAAAGTAAGTCCAAAAAAATTCAAAAGGGAAAGTCTACAAGCCGAGAAAGAGTACTGTCATCCGGGGAACAAAACTACTCCTGCTTCCGAGAGCTATATCACGTATACGTCCTCTGATTTCTTGGGCCATCGTTAGCCTGGTTTTATTTTTTATTCCCAAAAACGCAGCTCATAAACTGAAATTAGATAACCAAGTATTTGTCATGCAAAATCTGGCATTTTTCCCTCATTTCTTAAGCCGCTTTTAAACTAGTTTAGGTAATTTTTACGAAAAAGTGCTACAAGCTGTTAAAACTTAACAATTTTGTCTATAACTTTCGCGGCATTGAACCATATATAGAGCAAAAAAAAAACAGTTGAATTATGCAACCTAAGGCTTACATATTTTTTTTGCGACATTTTTAAAAGGAGCTCTTAAACCTAAACTCAAAGTTTGTCATATAAAAAAGTTAATATATGTTGCCCAAGTAATTTTTGCACGTTTACTTCAACACCTTTGCTTATTATGATGAATCATACCAAAAATGAAGTTCAAAGCTCAACAAGTTCTTTGGTTTAATCACCGAAAACTCATCTAAAGAAAGTATCGATTGGATTTTCGAATAAATAGTTAAGGCATTTATCACGACTGATTGATAGCGGCTGTGGGTGATACCGAATCCATTACGTTATCTTTACGGTTTATGACCCGTTTCTCATTAATCAAATTGCATGCTTTCTATATATAATATTTATAAGCGACATTTAAGCGATTTATCAAGATGTTTCCATGGGAATACGAAACTCCCTGGAAAAAAAACATAGCGGAAACGTCCCCACAAAGCGATCAATTGTGGCGGCCGCCAAGTAACCGCAAAGATTTTCCCACTTGATTGATCAATTAACCCGCCGAGTGCCCCAAGTACTATTCTTTCAAGTGCTAGAATTCCAAGCTCTTCGAGAGCTTAACCTAATCCACTTTGGCTCTGTGAAATGGAGCAGCCATGGCATTTCCCAAAATGTTCTAAATTCTCGCTTAATGTTTAATCATATTTAAATGGCAATATTTAAAGAAGAAACAGCTGTGTGGGACATTCCCACACTTTGCACGCACCTCTGAAAGTTCAGGCCTTCTTTGATGTTAATTTATAGCTTTATAAACTATACGGGAACGGGAATGGGAACGGGAATGGGAACCCACGGGAACCCACACTGACTCCCTGACTTATCCCTCTAAAATCGCTCAGAGTCGGTCTCGCAAGGCGATAAGAACGAACTTCAATTGCAATTATTAATCGAGAAATGGGGCCACAGAAATGTCAGAGATATCAGAGAGTTTCTGTTTAGAGATGGGAACTCCTCGAACTGAAACTAGGAAGCGAACGCAATCAAGTTTTTCGTGTCACTCTTGAAAGGCAAAGAAACTAAAGAAAAATACAAATAAAAAACCCGATGTTTACATAATAATTCCCGAATGCCCCCGAGCAACTTTCATTCGCCATTTGGGCCACACAACTAATTTGCATGGCGGAGATAAAAACTTTAAGTTGCTTACTTTCTTTTCGGTTGAGAAAGGTCCGCCCTCGGCGATCTGCAAAACTGCAAACTAAGTATATGTGCAAACGGGTATATATATACATAATATACGTATATAAAATGTGTATATTGTCGGTACCCAGATCGGCAGTTAACATTTCCCTCTTACTCTGCTTTATTTGCTCGATTTTGGTTTTTAGCCAGCTATTTTCGGGGTTTCCTTGTGTGTGCCGTCGTCGTCGTCGTCGTCTTCGTCGGCGTCGTGGTGCTTATTTCGCCTTGCTCTTGTTATTTCACTCTGCAAATTGAGTTCATTTATTTTTACGTGTAGGCAGTAAATGATTTTCAATAAATTACCAGAGAGCGAGATGTACGAGCGGGACTGCAATTGGCCAAATTAATCAGTTTGAGGGAAATTAACAGCAAACTTTCGAATGCGAGCTGCTAAAAGGGGAAAAGTAAATGAGTTTCTTGATTTTCAAAGAGGAAATGAAGGCGGTTTGAAATGAAGGATGTTTCCTTAAGTTATAAACAAGCAGGATTTATTTCAAACTAGAAACTCACCTAAGAATTAATAATTAGTTAAAACTATACTTTAAGGAACCCAACTGATTATCTTTAATAACAATTGAAGTGGAAACATATAAGAAAACACTTGGTTATAACGCAAAATATTAAGATTGCAATGTTTACTATATTTTATGAGACTTGGAGCCTTATATAAACACTACAATCTTAAGTTTCAGGTATTTTTCTGCTTGGTCACTCTATTAGGGAAATATTTTTTTCGCAGGCGGGGTTCAAGTTCAATGCTTTTTATAGCTTTGAAGAAGTTTAACCCACCTTGTGGAATGTCTGGCGGTGGCGGTGACAAGATAATTATTTTAATTTGGTTTCTACGCCTTGAGAAACCAGCTTGGGGCTTGCAAATAGTTTGCTCAGATTTTCTGGAACATCTGGAGCTCATCATCGTTGCGAATTTTACGCGCAATTTGTTCTTATCAGTATCAGTGTGTGCTCCCCTCGTATATTTTGTTATTTGTTATTAAGTGAGGCGCCTGACTGTTGTTGTTGTTTCGAAAAGAAAAAAAAAATAGTTCCCTTGCCGTGGCGCATTCCATTCCCATTTGCTTTGGCATGCACCAGGCACCACCGTGCATAATAACAATTTGTTGGCAACTTTGTGGCTCTCCTCTCCAGCTGGATGATGATGGCGATGATGATGATGAAATCCCGCCAAGGCGTCATTTATTATATATTTTTTTGTATTTTTGCCAGATGTTGCGACTAAGACGCCGCCGCAAGTTCAAATCAATCATTCGCCGATTAAGCCGCCCGATAAGACTAGTTCCAGTTGTTAAATAAGTTAAAAAAAAAGCTATAAAAAGAGAGAAATGTTCGGTTAAAATGCTTAATTATATTGTGTTAAATTAAAGGTAGATTGATAATAGTTATGTTCCTTTTTTGCGTGACATCTGCTCGAATTATACAATAATTTATGTTTATTAATCTTTGAAATGGTGTCAGCTGCTCTGGTTGTTATTTTTAACATACAAACTTTTATTACACAATTTGCTGGACAGAATTCGTGGCTCATCATATGATTTTGATTATGATTCTGCGTTTTCTTTCTAGCTATTTGCTTAATTTATTTAAACTGCCTTGCTAATTTGCTGAAGATTCGTATTCGTATTCGTATATTCAGAGCTGGGAGGAATTGGAGAATCGCAGAAAGAATCACGAATGCGGCATGCCTCCTACGTGAGGAATGATCAAAGTTCAAGGGGTTGGATAGGTCGTGTGTCGTGACATAATCTCCCTAAATTAGCATAAAGCCAAAAGTGAAAAGCCAAAGAAATTCGCAGGTCAGCAGCAACAGCAGCAGCCCGAGAAATAAATATACGTGACATAAGAAAGGTCGCCCGAAAGACCAAGACCCCGCAAGTCGGTCTTCCATTTCCATTTCCAGTTTTTGTCGTCGGATGATGATGGCCAAGTCCAAAGCCAAAGCGAAAGTTTCGCCTCGCATACATTGTTTGTATGTATATATTTTGCTTTTTTGTTTTTTGTTTTTTTTTTTTTTTTCTTACTTTTTTTGTTGCTGTTCGATTCGAACTTCTTATTTAACAACAGCTTCGTTTTCACTTTGCCTTGTTGTGCTTAGCTGTTTTTTTTCTGTTGCCGGTTTCTTTTTCGCTTCGTTATTTTTTCCCCCTCTTATTTTTTATAAATTTATACGTGCTACAATTTAAAATATGAATCAAAATGTGTGTGTTTTTTTATTTCGAAAATCGCTGACCCACCAAGAGAGAGAGACACCGGCTAAAAATTATGAAATTCTCATCCATCATTATTAATTTTGATTAATAGTACAAGCTGTCGTCGATTTTCCAGACATATTTTGATGAATTAAAGCTAAATACAGGTGCTTTTAATTTAAAGAATATTTTTTAATAATTAGTTTTTGCTTTTTTGGTGGCAAAACTTTCGCAGCCGCATGGCATGGCTTATTTTCTGTTTGTTTTGCTCGTTATGCAAGCCAGATTTCCTAATTAACTGTGACCGATTCGCCAAAAAGAAAACGCCAGCTAAAAGCTACAAGCCTCTTCCACGCAGGTGATGCAAGCCAAATGGGATTTAGACACAGACATTTGTCAAGGGGCCGCCGAAGCGATACAAGCTCCTCGGCGGCCTCAGCGGAGTAATAAGCTAAATTGCTCGATGTATTCCGAGTTGTTAACACTTTGAGCAACGCAACAGCAACAGCAGCAGCAATAAAAAAAAATTGAAAGGCATATGCCTCTAAAAACACTTGAAAAAAATTAAATAAATAATAATAATAACAATTGGTTTATTATTTATAAAAGGTATATGCAGGAAAAAATTATAAAAAAATATGTACAGAGGAAAAATGTGGACTAAACCTTTAAGAAAACCTATGAGTATCCTAATACCTTGTTAGCTTCATAATTAAATTTATAAAAATACACAACTACTTCAAATTAACTCCTAAATTTCTTTCTGTGCTATTTTTCATAAGTTTTCATTGTGGAAAAGGAGTGAGCAAAACGAAACGAAACGAAACGAGACGAATAGAAGCTAATTGACAGCGGCAACAGAGCACTTTTACTCTCACCTGCCTGCCTTACCTGCCTGACAGCAACAAGTTGTTCGTAAAAAAAAAGAGGCACATGATATGATAATTTTTCTCGGGGGAAATGAACTAGAACCAAAGGCTTAACTCAAATAATTAGAAAGAACTTTCTTTCTGTTAGTCTCCAAGGGCAAAGGCTACATTTTGAATTGCTAAATCAAGTTCATTGTTTCATTGTTTATACTGAAACCTTAATTAATGACTAATCTATTTGCTATTTAAATGGCAACTATAGAAGATAATAAATATTTGGGCACAACACATCTTAAATCAAAAGTTAATCAACATTGTGTCAGTTTTATGCCCTAATTTCGGAATATTTTATATGGAAACATAAACAAATTTGTGGCCCCCATGGACTACGCACCTGAAAAAAGCATTTTAACATTTTTTTATTTATGGATATGAATGAATTTATTTGTTGCCCGGTGAGAGGCCACCAACAATTTCAGCATTTTATTAAGAAATCGTATTTTAAAAGGAAATGGATCTTTATAGTCTTACTTTTGAGAGGAGCACACAGGAAATGTTTATATATTTAAGTTGAGGAAAATATATAAGATGCAAACAAATCTTTATGGCGAATTTATAATGAGTGATTAATGCTGCAAATTTATCAAATCCCAGAATATTTCCTTTCTAAATATTTTAATAAAATTACTAAAGGGTAAGGTTTATATTCATTCTTTTTATATACAAAAAGTATATGTTCTTTCTGATTAACTTATTGGATTAAGAGTGTCAGTGGAAAGGTTTCCTAGTATTAAAAGCAGATTTATATCTACACACACACACAGACACACACGCTCTGGCACACCCACCCACTTGGCCCAGTTGGTGTATCTAGAACAATTTATAGATAAAATCTATTCAATTGTTGATCTTTATTTAGAACAACGAGTGGGTTGTGGCTTGTTGTGTGATGCTGCGATTTCCTCTCTATAAACTTGTATCGTTGGACTCATCTCCGCCCGCCCCATCTATATGATCCGATCCACCACCGAGAGATATTCCCCCGCCGATTTCTGATCACATTCCAAACACACCAAAAATTTTCACAGCAAATTTGTACGCAAATTTCCCCTCTATAATTCCTCTATTTGTTTTATTTTCTTTGCTATTGCAACTATGCTTCTTTTGTGTGCTTTTATTCTTTATTTTGTCCGCTGCCGCCAACTTGTTGATTTGCACATTAAACGCCTCGTATGACAAGCAAAAGCCAAACACCGAAAACAAAAAGCAAGAAAATTGCTTAACATTCAAAATTAAAAAGTACAAAAAGGTATTAGTGTTTGAGCGGTTGAGTGGTTGCATTCCCCGACTTGGAAATATATGTATATCAAGGTTTCAGTTGCATTTAAAGCTTTAAATATATATAGAGGATCTTATTATAATATTATATTATTTTAAAGTAATTTTTATGGGCATTAATCAGTTTCTAATACTTTTCTGACATCATAAACTGTTTATTTGTAATAAAAAGCTATATAATCCCTGGTTTTATGTCTGTATAACATGGCTTAAGATTCATTTCCGCAATGCTTTAAATTTCATGCCCGAAAGAAAGCCAAATCTTACAATCTTTTCGTATGGTTACTTACTACGATTATTACTCACTTTCCCATCATGCAATTCGCCTCTCTTTCCTCTGTGTGTTATTTCCCGCTTTTAACTCTTTTTTTTTATTACTTTTTCTTTTTCTTTCCTTGTATATTTTCCTCGTTTGATTTTGTAGGCCGAAGGGGCCTTTCACTGTCTACACAGAGTCTACAACGAAAAAATCGGTGGATCGGTAGATCGCCAGATCGGGGCACTTACTCGAAATGTTATGTCTGTTTGTGTACTTGGCTCTGACTTCTCTCTTTCGTTATGTATTCGACGGTGCTATTTACTTATGTTTTTTACAAGTGCAATTGAGGTTACTTTCTATTTAAAATTAAATAAATAAGTACGTGCATGCAAATGCGGGGTTTTGGGCCAGAGACAGTGTCAGAGAGTCGGAGAGTCTCTTTCGGGTTTCTTGGTTTCTTGGTTACTCCGTTTTGCTGGCCTTTTTCTTGGCCAAAAATGTACATTTGCCAGTCTTTTCCCTTTTGGGGAAATACTCGAACTTCAGCCCCAATAAAATACACATAATACCTGTGTGTATCACCTGTATGTTAATTTGCATTGAGCACCTGTCGTATCGACCCAACAGCTGCAGCAGGTAACTCACTTCGCCGCAGAGTAGCAGCTGCGGCTCAGAAGTCTGTAAGGCGATACTTCAAGGATAAAATTTACAGGAAATTTATGTTTTCAGAGAGTTTGGCTGTAAAATAATATGAGAAAATATAGGAATGGTTTAAGAAATATTTAAATAAAATTTTCAGATACTATTTAGCAACTTTTCCTGCCTTATAAATATATAAAAAATATATGCAATTAAGGAAATTTATTAAATTGTAATTATTTACAGCTTAAAAATTATATTCTCATCAAAAGATCAAAAGAAATAATCCCTTTTCTGCCTCTACCTCTTTGAAGTGCATTATTTCCCAACTGCCTGCCTTTCCTTCCCAAAGTTCTTGAATTTCTATTGAGATCTGCTCTAATTTTGCCGCCGCACTTGCTTACTTAACACAATTTGTTAATGTTTTGCCATATTTCCCATTTCCCACCCGATTTCGTGGCTTTGTTTTGCTTTTTTGCTTTTTTTGCTGACTGCACAGCTGGCGACGTGCATCAAAATCAAAATTTGCCATCATTTCTCGAGCTGTCGTGCCCTTGTTCACTCGAGATTTCGTTAGTATTTAGCTTCTTGTTATTTTATTTTATTTTATTTATGCTGGGATGCTGCTTGCTGTTTACTGTTTTGTGTTCTATCGCATGGCTTTCGCTTTATTTTGTCTCGTTTGGTTTGTTTATTTTTATAAACTGTGTGTGTGGTGTGTGGTGTGTCTCTGTCTGTGGGCGCCCATTTGTATTACTTTGATTACTTGGCTGCTGGCTGCTTGCTGCTGGCTCTGGCTTTGAGGCGAGAAATAAATCATCGAGGTTTGCGGTCGCCTCTGCATTATATATGCGTGTTAAAAATAATAATATCCCCCGAAGAGCAATGACAGCGATAACAATATTATATATCATACGTCAGCCGCGTTCTGTTCTGTTCGGTTCTATATTATAATAATAATAATAATTACCATAAATATTTTATTTTTGCTTGCCACTTTCTTTTTGTCGTGTTTCTTCTTTCTTTCTGTATGAATGAAGGCAAGAATCTGTCGCGTTTTCACCCCGAAAAAGAAAAATGCAAAACATACCAAAACAAAATGCGAAAACATTTTGTCAAAAGTAATTTCCCAACGAGAGCGATCAAAACAAAATGCCGTACAAGGCACTGTACGAAATTTAGACTAGATAAAAAAATATAATAATGATGAAAATCCCGTCCCTCTTCATGGTGAATTCAGGTTCATAAATCCTTACTTTTGCTGGAAACAAAAATAAAAATAGTTTTGGAACCAATATAAAATAAAAATTGATTGTAAAGCGGTCCCAAAATAAAAGACGTTTACATGTGAGTTTTTGTAAGGAACTGATTTTATTTAAAAGGATCTCCGCTTTATATAGGAGATTGGATTCTAATTTTACTCTATGACCTACGCAGACCGCACATCTGCTCGTTTTATATTCTGAGGTCCCACGCAGGGGTTCAGATTACATTAACAATATTTGTCAAGTGCCCTATATGCCGCTATATTTAAGGATAGGCGCGCCTGCGCCTGCAGAGCGAATCTGCATTGTTTTGATACCTTTCCCCTATTAAAAAATATTTTTCCTTTCTATATTTTATCCCTAAAATTGCAGCCTATT
This sequence comes from Drosophila auraria, assembly GCA_008042615.1. Classification (NCBI taxonomy): domain Eukaryota; kingdom Metazoa; phylum Arthropoda; class Insecta; order Diptera; family Drosophilidae; genus Drosophila; species Drosophila auraria. Next base: position 14,007 of record VNJW01004905.1, on the reverse strand, counting down.
TTTCTCCCAGTGTATATGCTTGTGTGGGCCGTGAAACTGCGTGCGAATAAGAGGAAGCAAAGACCGTGGACGTCGAAAGCAATTGCAAATTGTGATAAACTAGAGAAATAGAAATATGGGTCATCCTCAATAGATAGAAATCTGTGCTGTGCTGTGCTGTGAGCCACTTGTTCTCTGGCCCGTTACTGTAGAAGAAAATTTAAGCGATTAAATATAGCGTTTTGCTTCGAAGCAAAACTGTGGAATTAACGGGGGGAGAAAGCAACGGGAAAATCTAGTTAAAATTCTAGTTAAAGTTCTTGCGAGAAAAATAATAATAACCAAATAAAGCAAAGCCATAAAGATCAAAGAAAATTAGGTGAACTAAAAAAAATGATTGAAAGAGTTAGTAAGAGGAAAAATCGTTAAGAAAACCTAACAAAAAAGGCAAAATCATTAAGAAAACAACCTAACAAACATTACCAAAAAAGAGAGCTATTTAAATTTAATACTTAAGAGTCTTAAATAAATTATTAAACTGAATATTTTAAACATGGAAAATGCATTCATCACAATTTAAGATGCTTTTCGTCTTTTTTTTCTAATAAAGACACAGCATATAATGAAGATGATTTGTTTTGACAAGTGTCAAGATTTTTTGGTTCACAATATTATTACGATGCTTGGATTGTAGTTGTTGTTCTTGTTCACTTCGAGTTGTCAGAAAAGTGTCAGAATCGCAGAATTGTGACAGCAAGCACGCGGACGCATACTCATTCTCATCTTAAATGAACTCATCCCTCCAATTTTAATTTCAAGAGCCAGCGAATAAACAAATCCCAGTGAAAAGATATATATATGTATCAAGAGAATATATATATAGAGGGGAGAAAATACGCTTTCGAAGAAATTAGTTGATTTGTTTGGTTGCCTTAGAGTATTTAAGTAAACAGCAAATTCCATAATGTTTTCAATTAATAACAATTGTCGGGAATGATGTGGAAAGAGCATGTGAGAAACGCCAGCCGATTTTTCTATATATGTATAGAATGGGACTTGGGAGACCGTTTCTTGATTAGCTTATCGATTCCAGTTAAAGATTGTGTAAATTGTGACTAGAGGAAGTCCAAGAATTTTGTCTAAGACTTTTCCGGCGAAAGATTCGACACGAAAACAACGTGATTCAGGTTTATCGGGCGAATCTAATCGAATTATTTCTAATTAAACCTGAACCATGAGTATCTTTACCTATTTAGATTATGTTTTAGATAGTTTATCGATTGTTAACTAGATTACCCAACCTCTCGATCTCGAAGAAGCGGAAGCTCTGCTTGTTTTCTTTTAATTTTTTAGAACTTTCTTCCTTTAAAGGAAATTACTTTTGACCGCCGCGGCGTTGTGATATCAGGTGAGCGGCGAAAATTTGTCAAAAGCTTGATTGCGCATACGCCATGTGCTCAATGTCGTCATCGGAAGTGATTTGTTTATCGATTTTCGAGTAAGCCTTCACCACTCACTCCACGCACACCCCATTCGCATTTAATTGTAGGCTATGCCCCCATAGAGAGCATTTTATAGAAATAAAAAAAAGGGCAGTGAAGTGTCCCAAAAGGGGTGAAGTAATGGGTTGGCAAGCAAATAAAGAAATCTGAAAATTATTCCCTGAAGTTTAATACAAATAGAAACCCTTTTCCCCAATTAAAGTCTGAAAAAATCGCTTATGATTGCGATCCCCTTATTTTTTCTAGGGCAACCATGCCCAGCCATCGATCAGTGATCACTGGGCGATAAGTCGGCAGTCAAGCATTAAATAACTAATTGCCGAGCGGCAAAGCAAACGTCATCGCATCGCATCGCATCGGATCGGAGCGATCTCCTTCCTTCTTCTCCGATTTATGGCCTTTATTTTGTATTTTTTTTTTTTGGTTGATTAGACCAACCCAAAAAACAGCAGACCAATCCCCGAATAAAATACCTAAGCGACAGCGGCACGTACCAGGTTGATAAGTCTTCCTATTTTCTTAACTTGCCACAGTAAAGATTCCATATAAAAAATGAATATATATTTCTCATTGATTTGTAACACCTTTCAAAACCAAATAAATGCCTTGTGAAGGTTGTTTGCTTGAGAAATAATTGATTATAATTATATTTAATTATATATATTATTCTAAGCATTAAAGAAGCGTTCACTGTATTTAAATTTGTTGCTTTTTTGGCACTGCCTTACATCAATCTAATTTACGTTTATGTGCCGCCACCACCGCCACCATTCGAAATGGCAAAACGTTCTTGATGTTCGCGCGCGGGCACGTAATTGAATGCGAATGCGAATGACTTAATTTCCTATGGATTTCTATTCATTTTTATGGCCTGACCGCAATTATACAATACATTAAGGCCGCATTAACATTTCCGGTCCTCCGCGAACATCGCTTATTACAAGTCGGTGGAAATCTACAGAAATTAAGTTTTTTTTTTTTTTCGAGACACCCCACGTGTATGGCTGTGACTTTCGGCGTTTCTTTTATATTTCATATTTTTTGGGAGCTCAAAAAAAAAGCGCCGAAAACCGCGGAGAAAAGTTCGTTAGCACACGTAACCCCGGTGGTGCCATTAAACCCATTATGGAAACTTGTTTCGTGGCTTGCTAAGGCTCGGGGGGATTTTCCACTCGTATTTTTGGATTTTTTCTTTTGATTTTTGGAGAAAACTTTTATGCAAAAAAAATAACGTAGACTTAGGATTTTTTAAACATAAAATTCATGAAGAAAAAAGAGTTTTGGGCTTGAAAAAGTATTTTTGGTAGGCCTTATAAATTATAAAAAATCCTAACTCATATTTTAGCTTCTTTTAAATATTTTATTTCGACTTTAAGCCTTTGATTTTTTGGCAAAACTTGCATGCAAAACTCCCCGGCCTGTATCTGTATCTCTGTATTGTATCCGCATCTGTATCTGTAGCTTATATCTGTATCTGTGAATCTGCGCAGCAGACACGCATGCGGTGAATGCGTCGTCATCGTCGAGGCTTAAATATCTTTGGGTCTCTGCGGCTCTTCGGATCTTCAGCTGTTGCCATGCGCCACCAGATATTGAAGTTCGTCTTCGGGTTGGTTCCCCCCATAATCGCATGGCCTTTATTTGCTCATAGGATGTATGCCAGTTTCCAACGAAAAAAGCCTTTCAAACATACACACAAAGCTAAGGAAAAAGAGGGTGAAAGTACCACGATTATGAGATGCTCTAGAAACCTATAAATTGCATTCGATTTTTTGGGTTTTAATAGTAAATAAAGACCGCAAAACCTAGTTAATATATTTATAATATACAAATTATATCAACTAAAATTAGGCAAGTTTAAGGGGAGTTTCGTCAAAAGTGTATTCAGTATTTGGTGTTCTTGGAGCAAAGTTTCTTTAGAAGTTTCCCCCCATTGTGTTGGTCGTTTGGTCGTCTTCCCTTAATGATTCGCTTCAGTTGGCCCCCCCCTATATGCTATATATACCCTACATATACTTATATTCGCGCTTTACGGTCGCAATTCGTGCCTCCGTTCCCTTGGGATCTTAAGATTTTGTGCTTGTATATACTCACAATATATATCCGTTGGAATTCATTCAACTTTTGCTGTTGTTGCTAACTTGAACGAATATGAATGAATCGTATTTAGCCATAATGATGATGAAGATGATGATCGTAATGATGACGATGCAGTTGATGTGAGTTCGGTGGCCACAAAAATAGAAACACGCGCGCCTTGCATTTCCGTTTTGGCAATGCGGCCAGAAAAGAAGGAAATTAAACTAACACAAAGAAATAAATAGCAGAAGGATAGGTCTTAGTAATAATAATAATAATAATAATAATGCTTAAGGGGGCAGCCTGGGCTGATTGCACACACGTGCTCCCAACGATCTCATCATCGAACTTTTGTCGCCTTTATAAACGCTTTGCAAACTGGTTTTCGGTTTTCCTTTATCTTTTTTTTTTACGCAATTTTATCATTCCGAGTTGGATTTGGTTTCGGATTTGGATTCAGCGCGGGGCGCCTCGATAAATCACACGCCCTAAGCGACGACGATCGGCCAAGGGGGCGTGACCGCCGCCTGCGAAATTTTATTTATTTTTTCGCATTCGCAAATAGCAACAAATTACCCCACAATTTTTAAAGAGCTTCTCACTCACTCTCATCCTCGTGGCGAGGCACTGAAAATAAAGCGTTAATAATGAGCAATTTATAATAGAAAAATATAAAATAAGGGACTTTAATTATAGAAAATCAATTAAATTAAAATTCTTCAAAAAATCTATTCAATGATTATTAATTTTTCTAAAGAAACTCTTGCTTATGAGTTTGTCTCTTGTTATTGACCAATTTAAATGTTTTTTCTTTCTTAATAAAGCTAAAACTTATTCCCTAAATAGCAAATATATTTGTTATTAAAGTACAATTTTTTAAGGCTCTATCTTTTGCTGTGTATGGGAGGAAGGGGGTGGTTTTTGGCAGGTGTACGCACATGGAACGGCGCTAGGCACGAACTGGTACCTGTTTCTCGCAGTCGTCATTTTGACTGTCTTTCGGCGACGTCTTGTGTGTGTTTTTTTTTTGTTTTTTGTTTTATTTGCCTATAATTTATATATATATATATATATATATATATATAGTTGTTGTTTCTTTCTGGCTTATGTGCGCTTCATTTCTTCTGATGCTCATTTCTCGCCATAAACAACAAATTGCCGAAATTCCAAGATCCCCATTTATGACGCTCGGCCCCTCAGTGAAAGCGAACCAGATGATGAACTTTTCGTTTATGTGCTGGCTCTGGCTAAAAATACGGGCCAAGAGTTCTTATTGAGTGTTAAAATTCGCACGCAAACATGAAAGACTTGGCGAAATTCTAACAGCAGCCAAAAAACGTGGAAAAATTCAACGTCTAAAAGTTTCAGGAAGCAATTAAATGCAGTTGGACATAAATCAAAAAATATATAAAATACATAAGTTAAATTAGAGTAAAAAATACCAAATAATCATTAGATATTTCTCAGCGATAAACTAAGAAATGCGATGCATTTAATTTAACGATTCCTGAGAGTGATGAATGTCTTGAAAGGATTTGCCAATCACTTAAATTTTAAACTGAACAAAAAAGAACATAAAAACTATTTAAGTTTAACAAAGATGCAGGCAAAATAACAATAAAAAAAAACAACAAAACGAGTTTGTTCGATATTTGCCGGCTGTATCTTTAGTCTTATTTATTTAACTGACAAACTGGATTTGAGCGGTCAACATTTGCACACAATATAATATAGTTGGGCGGAATAAACCCAATTATCGGGAACAACAAAAAATTAAAAGGTTAGAAACACGAAAAAAAAACCTGCCATCACATGACCCGGTAGATAGACGTAGTAGTGGCTTTTGTGGAATATTATTATCAACATGTTATCGGCAACAGTTCAAGACACTTTCAAAACAATTCAAACATTTGCCCAAAAGTATCAAAATTATAGCCGTTTGTTTCGCTTCCACTTACCAACTTACACTTACCACTCACAACACAATCGCGGTTCGAATCGAATCGAGCCCAGTTCGGTCGCCTTCTATCCTAGTTTTCCACAAAAGATCGGAAGGGGGAAATCGGATCCATCGGCTGGAAATCAACACGTAATCTGAGAGAATGAAACGGCTTCAGCAGCATCAGGGAGCGAAGTTCGGCAGGACGGCTAAGTTGGTTTCAGATAAATAATGGGGGAAATAATTAAATAAATAATTATATTAAGGAAAATAACACCAAAACGAGTAAAATCGGGTAACCGATATTTACATACCCTTGCAGTTCATAATCTTCAGCTTTTTGCAATTAATTTAATAAGATTTTAGATCGTTTCCTAAAAGGAGCTTAATATATATTATAAAGGAGTTATTTGTATGATATTAACTCGGTACTCGTTATTCTTTACTAGTTACTCTTTAGTTACTAGTTACTCTTTACCATCCTAACAGGTTCTTAAGAACTATTTACTCGTTACTTGTGACTAGTTTCACGTTACTCCCTACACCCAGAAAAATTCATGGACTAAAAAGCTGTCAAATTGCCTAAAATTTTAGTCCATTTGACCTAAAACGGAAGTCGAGGCAGTTATTGCCTAAAAATTGTCCAAAATGCCATATTTTTAGGCAATAGAAACAGGCCTAAATTCTAGGCAATTTTTTCCTGAAACTTCATTTTTAGGCAATATAAGCCTAAAATTTGATTTTTATTTAATATTGATTTTATATATTAATACAACCATTTAAAATATTAAATGTGTATTCCAAAATGCATACAGTATTTATTTTTACTGTTGCAGTAGAGACTTGCTACTTCCGTAGCAAAAACATATCTAAGAGTTGGCCGTTAGCCGTCACTCCATGCCAGGGATGTTAGAACCAGTTGGGAATTAAATGCACACACGCGAGAGAAAATTTTTAGGCATCCCATGGCCTAAAAATATGGCATTTTGGCATTATGACCCATTTTTTAGGCCATCATTGCCTAAAAATAATTTTTTAGGCAATGAATCGCCAATTCCTAAAATTTTAGGAATTTTTTTTTTCTGGGTGTATTCGTTACTAGTTATCAGTTACTCTTTACAATCCTAACAGATCCTTAAGTACTATTTACTCGTTACTTGAGATCGGTACTAGTTACTAATTACTTTTATAACAGATCCTTTAATCATATCTAGCTTACTATTTACTATTTAAACGATAGATTTCCTCCCTCAAGTAATGGAAACACCCACTAGCAAGGGTATGGAAACACCCACTATGATAAACAGATACAGATACAGATACAACTCGCTGATATGCATACTCGTTATCTAAGTAGGAAGCTTGTGGGGGGGGCACGTGGTCAAAACCTGGCCAAAAGCCCCACACAAACACAGTGTGACTTGGCCTAGGTTTTTCGCTATGCTTTGCTCTGCTTTTCCCTGTGGCTTTCGGTCTTTCTATCTCGAAAGAGACGACATCAGAGATATAGAGAGAGATAGCAGCAAGTGCGGGCCGATGGCGATGGCGTAGAGTTCGCCGTATTCCCGCTTTATCAGCGGGGTGATTCACTGTGTCGTCACCGGAAAGTGGACTGTGCGGCTCTGTGTCTCTGGGTTTTTTTTCCTTTGAATTTTTTATTCATTCGCACTCGCGCTCGCGTATATGTTTTCTTGGCGCCCAGCTTTTTGTTTATATCGCGAGCGTTCGCTAATCGCGCCATTTAGTTGGCTTTCAACTGCAAGTGCAGGCGGTTTGCCGTTTAGGTTCCCCAATCGAACAAAAGAGACACACAGCAAAATATACAAAATAAATCTATAATATATTCAGCAAAACAAAACACAATTAATTCGAGCGCGTTTATGTCTGCAGCGGTGCGATGCATTTCTTTCTCGAAGATTTCTTGCAGCTACATCTGCCGAAGATTTGTAAGTTTAAGAATTACAAAGCCAAAAAAATAAGAAATTCTTCAAAAGTTACTTTATTTATATTTTATATAAATTACAAGGCACCAACTAATCCTAACTCTTTTTGTTTACTTTTTGCAGATGACAAGATGCAGCGTTGCAATCAGAACAACAGCAGCAGCAGCAACAGCAACAACACCGCCAATCAAAATAATAGCAACAAGCGCTGCTCTCAGAAATATACCGGCAATAGCAACAACAACCTAGCCATGGCCTATCAGCAGCAGCAGCATGCCACATGCAATGCCGCAGCAACTGCCAATGGCAACGGCAACAAGCACGGCGCACGCAAGAGCCGCTACAACAAGCAGCAGCAGCAGCAGCAACAGCAGCAGCAGCAATCCTTTGGGAATATTCAGAAGCGAAACTGTGGCATTACCGGAAACGGAAGTGAATCCTCATCGCCGAACAACAACTGGCTGGAACGGGGCTACGGACACCGGCTGGTCAATTCTTCATGCATCGAAGGTGAGTCTTCTCTTTTTTATACATTTTTAAATAGTAAATTATTTACGTTGTAAGCCATTCTCGAGTGAGCAATCTGTTAATTATTTAAATCGTGTGAATGAATCATGGCAGAAGCATTTTGTCGCCTTCTACCCATATCATTAACGAATTTCGTTGGCTTAAACGCCGATTTAGTCAGTCTTTACGCCCACATATCTTACATAGCTTGGTGAGACATGAAATCAGACGATGGACAGCAGAAACCCCGCCCGGCCAAGCTGATTCACACGATTCGCTTTTGTTTTATTTTTTTAAATAATAAAATTCCAAGCAAATCGGACCGGCATCTAAAGTGAATCACTCGTCGCAAAATCGACGTCATCATCGGTAATGGAAATGCGGGAATGGCAATGGCAATGGGAATAGGAAACGGGGGAAAGTAAATCGAATGCAGGGGAATTTTTTTTGTAATAAAATAAGGAACTAGGGCATTTATTTAATTATTAAATATTGTTTAATAACCCAAAAGGTTACAAAATACTCTTGTATAAATATCTGCGATAGAAAGAGTTGTTGCTGAATTACTAGCATATTTTTAAACAATAATATCCAAGCTCAAGCTTCTATTATTTCCAATTTAACTACTTTAATTTTTCCCCTTCACGATTTCAAGTAATTACAATGACAAGGCACCTATAACATATAATATATACAATCAAACAAACTGAGCTCTAAATTTAACCTACTGCGTTTATGGGAATATTATATAAAGGCTCCCCCCGAAGGCAAGGCATACTTGAAAAGGTATCAGTGGGTATTTTTCTTATCGATCTGGGTCCGGTCTATCTATAAGTATAGTCATCCACAACTAAAACCTCACGAAAAACCTCAGTTGTTAACATTTCAATTAACTTTGAGATATCTCTCTGGACACTTGAAGGGTACTTACTTATGTGCCTGTCACTGTGTGCCCACTGACACGGCTCTTGACTTTGTTCACAAATAAGAAAATTGCAGGAAATCCTCGCTTAAGCCTAATGAACCTTGTATCGGAACTATTCAAGCGAGATATATGCACACAAACAAACACATACACATTTATGTAGGGAGAGAGATCAGCAGGTGATTCTTATTATTATTCTTGGACTCGGAACTCGGGACGCCGCCGCTTTTGCTTTCGCTTTCGTTCGCATTAAAAATCAATTAAAAATCGGATGAATGAAAGACCAACGAAAACAAAAGGAAATTAAATAAACAAACAAGAAAGCATCGGAAAGGAAAGGTGGGGCAAACGGACAGATCGTAAAGAAATCATCGGCAAAGAAAAACATGAAGCATAAATAAAATATTCAGAATTTCTGTTGCCAATCGATCGAGAATTAGTTTCATAATTTATACGCATTCGGAATTTACAACAAAGCCATTAGGCTTATGGATTTAGGTGTTTATTGATCGGCAATTATGTTGGGGAGGAGAGCCTACTGTTTAGAGATGGAAAAGAACAACGATTTTTATCGGTTTAACAGCGATTTTAGCTTGTAAAAATATCGAAAGCATTGATTCTTCTTAAAATGTATTACTGAAAATATTAGTTTATAGTTTTTGATCTATTATTTATAGTTTATTGGTAGGGATGGGAAATCATGAATATTTAATCGATTTAAAATCGATTTTTGTCTATAAAAATATCGAAACCCCTAATTCCTTTCTACCAAGTGACCTTCCTAGGTTATATCTTATCAGATTATAATTCTTTCTTAACATTTTATACGTCTGTTATTCTCCTGGCTCATAATTCCCCGAAAACCCCCATTAATCAGTAAATATATTTACCTGTTCTCTGTCGAATTTTCCACATCTTTAATCAAAACGAAAAAAAAAACTTTCCAGAATCATGCCTCGATCTAATTTGTTATCGTTGAACTGAAATATATATATTGTACATAAGGTTGCCTTTGGGAAAGCTAAGACGCAATTGAGGAGCAGCTGATTAGCTTTCAGATTTTTCAGTTCGCAGTCAGCTGGCGCCGTTTAGACCATATATAGTAGGTACACCCCTGAGCACTCGCGCACTTATGTATATGTTTGTCACCCCGTATCAGGTGTATTATATTGGCTATAGTATCAGTCGTCGATCGATCGGATCGGGCAGGCAGGTTGTTGGGCGGGTTTTTGGTCAAACGATGAACTACTGATAATCGGGAGAGGAGAACACATGTACATTTAGGCTCTAAAAATACGGTTTCTGTGGAGGAGCAATATCATTGCATAACTGATCGTTTTGTCATTGATTAGCACTTGGCCGGAAAGCTTCTCGATTCTCAATTTGCCATCTCCGGTCTCCGGTCTCTGGTCTCCGGAGATTGCACAAGCTGGGGGCAAAAATTTGCACGGCAGCGTTAAGTGCCAAAAACAATATGAAATAAATAACAATAATAACAGAGAACGAGAGCAGAACCCACCTAGTCTTCCGTTTCGACAATTAGAGCAGTCGCGGAAGGACAGCTCCCCAAAGCCTCTTCGATCTGAGCTGTTGAAAATAATTATTGATAGTCAAGAGCCTCAAATACTTTTAGCTTTGATTATAAAAATATTTGTAGTTCATTTAAAATCTAAGCAAAAAATACTTCTTAATACTTAATACTCATTTAAAAGCATACTAAGCCAACTACTATATTAAACATGTTTTAAAGCCTTCCTAAGGATCAATTTCTTATTTTTAAACATGTATAGTTTAAGGGCAAACATATTTTAATTACATTTCCTGTCTAGACCAAGTTATTATTTTATATTAAGCTCTTATCCAAACAGATTTAAAGTTTTGTTTAATTTTTACCCCAAAAAAACCTTCCTCATTTGGCTTATAATTTACAGAAGCTAAGACTTCCCCGCACACATTTCCCATTAAAATGTTATGACCATTGTTGGCAATTAAGCCACACTCGCCACACACTCATTAGATAATTGTCTTGGCCAAAAAGGAATGGCTTACACGGCAGCGGTTTGTGGCGAATGCGAATGCATTTTTCACGCCCCACTGTCTGGATCGAATTTATAAATATTTCTTTCACCTTTCTCCTGCCTCGATTATTAGTCAGTGGTAATTCGAGTGCGAGAAGCTCCAAAAGAGGCGACAGTGTGGCTAAAAAGTATAAATCTGTTTTAATTTAGCAAAAGTTTGCCTTTACCCAAGGGATTTTATTTAATTTTAAAACAAAGCTTTCCATTTATCCTTATATTTTTATTGCTTAAAATCCCAGCCATACGCTGTTTATATTTCCATGAACACCACTGTAGCCTGAATGCCTGGTCGCATTATTAACCCATTAAAGATCGTAGCGACTGTGGAAATCTCGAGCCCCGAGAATCGTAAAAAGTGCTCGCAATTCCGTTTATTATTTGCTCTGAGCAGCAGCAGCCAGCAAGCAAGCATTCATCATCATCGCATTTCTTTGGCGATCTTTGGAATAGCTTCGCCACTTAACCCCTTAATGCCCCGCGGCTGTGTCTGCGTCCGAGATTCACCGACTGCCGCCGCCGCCGCCGGCAATAGTCAAGGTTAACATGTTTGCCGCTCAAACAACGGCCATTTACCCGTCTCGGATTCCGTCTTGTCCCCATCTCCAGTCTGATCCGAACTTGGCAACCAAAGATCTTGGATAGATCACACACAAAGCTGGGCAGATCCAGGTTCAAAGGTTAAGCTGGTCAGAAATATTAATAAGTCAATTAGGCATAGGAATTTTCTATGTTAAGAAATTATGTTTTTGGTAATTAGTTTTTCCTGAAAAGATTTAAGATTTAATAATTATTACAATCTTAAAGCTTGATGCTTTACCATAAACCTACCTAGTATATTTTTTTTTTTTTTTTTTTTTTAAAACATTTATTTATTCAAAATTAACGGGTATACTGCTACCTATGTGGCAGCTTGAGCAGGTTGTAAATATAGGGGATAACAAAAAGTTGGTATACAAGATTATACATTAATTCATTTAATTTGCAATTTAGATTTCAGACTTCTAGGGTATCAAATGTATCTTGACGGAAGGTCATGTGGGTGATATCTTTTTAGTCTTCTTCTTGTTGGTCTCCAGATTAGCCTCTTCGCCAGGGAGTTAGGATGAGAGCCAAGGCGTCTGAAGTAATTCTCAGCATGCGTACGACAAACATCGCCTATCTTTGGGATTTTTAGATCTCTTTCTATATCTCTGGTTCTCATGAACCAGGGGGCATTACAAATCGATCTTATAATCTTGCTTTGCGCTACTCGAATTTTGTTAAGGTTCGTCTTAGACGCTATGCCGTAGACTTGCAATGCATATTTCCAGATTGGACTGAGGATCGATTTGTAAATCCGTACTTTGTTGGTCAGAGAGAGCTTATTTTTTGACGAAAGAAGCCAGGACATACTTGCTGCCTTTGCAAGCACTGACTGCTTGACCATTGTTGTATGCCTCTGGAAAGTGAGTCCTCTATCCAAAATCACACCAAGGTACTTGTAGTAGGACTCGTGACGAAGTACAGAACCGAGCATGGAAATACCTGGGCAGTTCTTTGGCCTTGTGGAGAATGTGACACAAGCACATTTGCTGCAGTTTATGCCTATATTCCATTCTGTTGTCCATTTTTCAAAACGTGATACGTACTCCTGCAGGCCCAAGGTTGCAATGTCTATGCTTGGACTCCTGACCATAACCGCTGTGTCGTCGGCGTATGTTGCGATGAGCATGTCATCATCGTCAACTTCGGTACAACCCCAGGAATCTGGCATATCTGACGTATACAGTGAGTAAAGTGTCGGGCCTAGTACACTGCCTTGTGGTACACCGGCTGAGATTGGACGTTTTGACGACTTTTCACCATCGACAACAACGCTAAATTTCCTTTCCGATAGGAAGCTCTGAATGAGGAGGAAAAGCTGTGGCGTTAGTAGGATCTTTAGCTTGCTTAGGAGTCCGTCGTGCCATACCCTATCAAAGGCTTGTTGTATATCCATAAACACAGCAACTGTGTACATTTTGCTTTCCATAGCTTCCAGAGCGAAATTGACCACGCGATGCAGCTGTTCAGGTGTGCCGTGACTTTTTCGGAAACCAAACTGCCACTTAGGAATAGCTCTGCTCACACTTTCTAGTCCAAGGATCCGACCCAGTATCACTCTTTCCATCATTTTGCCCAATGCAGGTAAGAGGCTTATTAGTTAGTTTAACTATAAGAAATCAATAAAATAATAAAATTAAAATAAATAAAACTTATTTAAAAAGTAACTTAAATCTACATAAGAAATTATCATTACAAAACTACTTGTCATCACTAGTACACCCAGAAAAAAAAAATTCCTAAAATTTTAGGAATTGGCGATTCATTGCCTAAAAATTTATTTTTAGGCAATAATAGCCTAAAAAATGGGTCATAATGCGAAAATGCCATATTTTTAGGCCATGGGATGCCTAAAAATTTTCTCTCGCGAGTGTGCATTTAATTCCCAACTGGTTCTAAGATCCCTGGCATGGTGTGACGGTGAACGGCCAACTCTTTTATATGTTTTTGCCAGTGTTCCCAGATCAGCGGTTTTCCCCCTAAATTTAGGGGTATTTTGACGTCCTAGGGGGAATTTTAGGGGGGAAGAATTTTTAGGGGGAAAGTTCAGGGCTTTTTTTTAGGAACCAATTGATTTAAATGTTAAAAAAACACTCTGTAAAATTGTTTTTTATACCCGGTACCCATAGGGTACAAGGGTATTATAAGTTAGTGCCAACCGAGAATGTATGTAACAGGCGGACGGAGAAATCTCCGACCCTATAAAGTATATATATTCTTGATCAGCGTCACTAGCCGAGTCGATCTAGCCATGTCCGTCTGTCCGTCTGTCCGTCTGTCCGTCTGTCCGTCTGTGTGAAACAACAGATCTCAGAGACTATAAGAGCTAGAGTTACCAAATTTGGTGACAACATTGGAATCTGTTGCACGCAGATCAAGTTTGTTTTAAAATTTGGCCACGCCCACTTCCGCCCCCGAAAAACAAAAAAAAACGGTATATAACCATATGCGTGATTTTCGGCGTAAAGTAAAT
>VNJW01004875.1:0-12227 GCA_008042615.1 Drosophila auraria | reverse complement strand
TGATGGGTCATCCGCCGTACAGTCCTGACTTGGCACCAAATGACTTCTTTTTATTCCCTCACATCAAGAAGAAAATGCGTGGTCAACGATTTTCGTCGCCAGAAGATGCTGTTGAAGCATTCAAAAACCATGTTTTTGAGGTGTGTCAATCAGAGTGGAAAAAGTGCTTCGAAAATTGGTTTGAGCGCATGCAAAAGTGTGTAAATCTTGATGGAGAATATTTTGAAAAACAATAAAACTATTTTCCTTAATAAATATTCGTATTTTCATTATTAGGCCAGAAATATATGTAGCAGCCCACGTAGTATTCGAAATTCGATGGAATTTTAATAGTTATTTTAGAATTATAAAAAATAATTGAGTTATACATTAAAGTGTAACCCTCAAAATGGCGTCGGCCAAAGGCAGTTTGCGGTTGCAACCAAGCAGTTCCAAAGCAGTACATTATATTATCCTAACCAATTGTATATTTTACCACTGCTTGATACCAAAGCCTCATTAAGCCTTATGCAATTGTTGGGAGCCTTTGCTTAGATGGTTGAAGATCGGGGGATCGGGGAAAATCTCGGTTCGACTCCGGGTCAAATCCATTTTTTTATACCCTTGCAGAGCGTATTATAATTTTGCCATTATATTTGCAACGCAGTGAAGGAGGAATCTCCGACCCCATAAAGTATATTTATTCTTGATCAGCATCACCAGCCGAGTCGATCTAGCCATGTCCGTCTGTCTGTCTGTCCGTCTGTCTGTCTCTCCGTCTGTCTGTACGTCTGTCGGTTGCTACGCGAACTAGTCTCTCCGTTTTTGAGCTATCGGGCTAAAACTTTCAGTCTTATTTCTTTAGCACGCAGTATATATGTCGGAACGGCCGAAATCGGACCACTATATCCTATAGCTGCCATAGGAATGATGCCGAAATTAATGTGAAAAAAAAATTCAACTTTTTTGTTTTTCAACGTATGTCAATTAATTTCAAGACATAGCAGTTTTTTACGGTTATAAAATAACGGTTTTAATTTCATTAAGACCGGGCAACTATATTATAGAGCTTCAATAGAAACGATCGGTCGATTTAATTGAACATGTAAAATTCTACATGTAAAATGTAAAATTATATATGTAAAATGTAAGATATTTTTTTAAATGTAACCAAAATGAATTTGGAAGTTTCATCCAGATAGCTCTAAAACTGAGTGACTAGCTTGCGTAAGGACGGACAGGTGGATTAGTAGACTTGACTAAGGGGACTGTTATTGCTGATCAGGAATCTATGTACTTTATAGGATCAGGAATGACTTCTAAATCTTATTAAAATGAAATACCCAGCCAAGCTTAAACGATATGACCTTGGGTTGATTTTTGAATGTCAGCGGGTTGTCCAGACATCGATCGAAACATGTCTGGACAACATGCTGTACATTAAGATCTGTGTGTGATCTGGGCATGTAATCGAGTCTTGATTTACGTATGAGCAATTAGGCCGATTATGACCTCGAGTTAGCTTGAATCCTTCATTAACAAAATTTATTTGTTTTACTAAAATTAATTAAAATTTAGCTTTTTTTCCAAAAAAATTTACAATTTCTCAAAATTAATTATAATCAGTTTGAAAATCATAGAAATCAATATATAATAATTGTCATAAGATTTTTTTAAATAAAACTTATAATGATTACGGTCTCTGCAAAATGTTAACCTGAAATTGAAAAATCGACCCACTGAGTTAGGTCACTATTGCAAACACTTAAATGTATGTGTATGTGTATGTGGTAAATACACTGTAATTAAATCAGTGAACGTATTACCTTTAAGTTGCGGGAAGGTTTCCAACAAAAATTTTTTTTTTTTCGGTGTGCTGCATGTTGTATAAACTTCTAAGTTATATGCTAAGGCTACCCTAATAGCAGCTAGTCCAATGCCTCCTGTTCCGGCATGTATAAGAATGCTTTTTCCTTTTCTAATATCGCCAGCCATAAAGAATGCATAGTAAACTGTTATATAAACCACAGGCACCGTAGCGGCCTCTTCTAATGACCAATGATCGGGAATATCCCATATAAGCTTTGATGGCTGCTCCACATATGATGCTACGCCTCCTTTAACCACCATACTCATAATACGACGTCCAGTTTCCATATTAATCCCAGAATATTCAAAGCCGAGAACACAATTTTGATCTATGCGGCTAGATCCATAAAGTTCAACTGCTAAGCGACCAGTTGCAAGCATTACATCTCTAAAATTAAGGGAGGAATACGCCACTTTAATCTTGCAGTTTTGTGGAAGGAAAGGTCCTTCCAGCCATTTTAAAGTTGATAAATCTCCACGTTGAATAATATTTCCATAGATGTGATCCAATCTGGACATTTTCTTATCACTTTTAAGCAATTGCAAATGTCTAAAGGTGCCCCAAATGCCCTGATTGAGACCAAAATTACCAAAATTAGTAAAGTAAAATTATAAATGCGATTAAAAATAAATGACTCTTACATTGCGGTAGATGTTGAATGCCAAGCCTAATGATAGCTGTTCCAAATAAAAAGGGTGGTACAAATCGAATTCGGGAGCACTTTTGTCATCAATAAAGAAACATCTAACTAAATTACCATCTGGCTCTTTTCTCAAACATTTTACTAAGCCAATAACACCATTAAAATCTTCATTGAATGAGTAAACAATAACTGGTGTTTTTGTATTTATCGCCGACTGTAATAATGCGATCCATTTAAAAGTCTCATCATCTTGAGGCACTTTTACCAGAACTGGCTGAATTTTAAATTTTTGCTGTATTTTTTGCAATAAAAGAAATGTTTCTTCAGTGCTTTCTATCGGAACTATTGTAATGGTTCGAAAGTGCTCAGATAGTTCCCACGATTTATTGTTCGAACTGGCCTTTTCTCGAAGCAATAAAAAGCCATTGTCGACTAATGCCTTCTTAGCAGCTTCAAATAAATTCTGATTAAATTCGCTTAATATAAGAAAATGACAATTTGTTTGAGTGGAAAGACTTCCATTTTCAATATGTATTCCCGGGATGTCCTCTAATTTTTGAGGCGTAAAAAGTATATAGTCGGCAGTAATAACTGGTAAGTCTTCAATAGATTCAATAAAATCGTTTAATACAGTTTTTCTACCGTCTGTATCTACTTCCACCAATTTCATTTTTAATGCTGGATTATTCTCAAGAGCGAGTTGAACACATACCCTAGCTGCATTTTTAAAAGATAGCGGTTGAGACAGAATGTAAGGCAGAAATACAGATTTTTCAAGAACCGGAATGCCAGGAGGTCTCCTTCTTTGAACTGGACTAGCATGTAGACCTTCTAGCTCAATGCCACCTGCTATGATCCGGTTGTATTTATGGTCTACATACACGTTAAAAATGCGATTTTCTGAATCCATCTTTGTCATTAAATCAAAATGATGAACGCCGTTTATTCTGAGTTTCCGAATTTTCGTTGGTAGTAAAAGGGTTCGTGAATCAGTACCAAGTATATGAATTTGAAGCATTGCATCCATGAAGGTGACCCAGTTGTAATTCCACTCAACTTTGCCGAAAAGACCATCAGCACGGGCTGAATGAACAGCCCTAAATGCCCCATTGTAATGATAACCACGTAATCTCAATTCTTTGTAAAAGTCTTTCTTGGATATCACTGGAAACTCTGACTCTTCCTGAAAATAATAAACCTCCGGAATAATAGATTCTTCAGTCTCGCGAATAAAACCAGTAACCACTAAGTTGCCCGCTTCCGTTATCTACAAAATAAATAAAAAGGTTTATTACTATAGCTAAATTAAAGATATTTTGGATGGTTATTATTCACCTCAAAATGACCAGTGCCGTAGTGAATCATAACATTTAATTCTACTTCTCCATTAACGGGCATATTTGTAGCTCTTATAAATCTCACATCTTCGAATTCGACAGGTACATCCATATAACTCGGACCATGGTACATTAGAGAAAACGTTTCCCAAACATATTGCAAGTAACACGTAGCTGGTACTAAAATTTTTCCATCAATGACATGGCCACACATAAACTCTTCATTATCACTAGCTAAGTTGACAGGGAAAACACGCTCTCCACTGGATTTTGTTTTCATATTTTCGTATTTTGTCACAAACCAATCTTCACTATGATCCCAGCGAATAAGCGAGCTAATACTGGGCGTTGAGCGTGAAACAGGGAAATCTACTTTTTTATATAACTTAGCAACCGGTAGTAACACCCCGTTCTGAAACACTCTTTAAAAAAGATAAAAATGAATATATTATTTTAAATTTAAATTATTCATACATACTTTCCAAGTGCCGATAAGAAAAATAATGCATTATTTTTGTTTCCTCTGTTTGTCAATGGAATATGTATGCCATTAGGCATGGAACGTTTTAAAATGGCACCCAAAAGTCCGTGGGGCGCCACTTCAATGGTCAAAGAATTTTTTGGTAGCAAAGAAAATGTCTCTTCAAAAAGTACACTATTTAATAAATTATTTGTGTGATATTCAGCAGAACATAGTTTGCGTTGAGCTTCATCCCAGTCACTTTTAGGAACACTAGTACTTAACCATTTTGTTGTTCTAGCTTTTGGATTCGGTATAATTTCTTTCATATATTGGAGTAACGGAGGCCCCATATGGGCAATATATTTTGAGTGATAAGCTATGTTTGAACAAGGCACAGTCTTTGCGAATATTTCCTTTGCTTTAAGTTCATTCACAAATTTATCAACATCGTCGATTGGGCCAGATATCGTGCATGAATCAGGACCATTATGGCAAGCAACTTCTATAGAATCAGGCAGCATGTGAAGAATGGTCTTGTAACCAATTCCGATTGCTGCCATTGAACCTTTAATTTTCTCTAGGTCGACACTAACCCTTCCACGATAATAGGCTGCCAGTATCATTTGTTGTGGAGTCAGTCCACCATCCGCATATGCGCATCCCAATTCACCAACAGAATGGCCAATAATATAGTCTGGCTCAAAATGAAGAGAACGCAAGACATCTGTTAGTCCGATTTGTATAGCAGCAATTCCCACGAATGAATGCAATATATTTTCGTAAGTTTTAGGATCATTGGAAGTCAATATGTGTATAAGATTAAGTCCTTTCGGAAGTAAAGCTTGATGACATATTTCTATGGAGTCCCGGAAACGTGGTATTATCATAAGTGAGCTGCCCATTTCGCACCACTGTGAGCCCATTCCGCTATAAACCCAAACAATAGGGCGCTGGAGTCCTGTATAATGTTGAATATCTCTTGCTAATGATTTGGTCGGTTCTACTCCTTCATTGCTATAAACTGCATAGCCCCGGAACACCATACCTGAAACGTCCTCTTCTTGAATATTTTGAAGTAATCCAATGAACTCGGCGTCCAATGGTTTTTTTTCTACAGCATTAAAAATTTCTTCAACTGCTGCCTCTGTTCTCCCAGCCCAGGTAAGAAGTCTCGGCACATTATCTAGGGGTAATCCAAAATTATTCTTCGATTTGGAATACCCCTGTAGAAGTGCATGTGCGTTAGCACCACCAAATCCAAAAGAATTTATTCCTATGCATGGTTTTGGAAGGGGAGTAACGTCCTTAACTACAACTAATCTTCCTTCCGCTAAGGGAGCAATTACAGGCTTAACTTCTGAAAAATTTATATTTGGTGCAATTAGTCCAGTTTCAAAAGCGAAACAAGCTTTGACTAGTGAACAGATCCCTGAAGCCGCTTCGGAATGCCCCACATTTGACTTTACGGAACCAACTAATAATGGTTCTTGCCTTTGTCTGCATAGAACATTATCAATAGCTTTGCACTCTTCGGGGTCCCCAACCACAGTTCCAGTACTATGAGCCTCCAAGTAACCAATATCCATTGGTGAATGGTCAATCTCCTTGTAAAATTCGTCGAGTAATTTTTCTTGAACTGTACCGGAGGGATATGTTATGCCCTCTGGTTTATATCCATCACAATTAGTTTTCGAGTAAACGATACTTGCATAAACTCTTTTAGCATCTCGCTTTCGTTGTAAAAAGAGGCAGTTAATAGTCTCCGATCGAGTGTAACCATTGGCATTTTTGTCAAATGGGCGGCAGAATCCATCTGGCGCCAAAACGCCAAGTCTACAAAATTCAAATTTATTTTAACTACAAAATATTTATAACTACAGAATATTAATACTTACCGTGCAAACTGAAGTGTTACAAACGGATGAAGTAGCAAGTTCGATCCACCTATAATTGCAGCATCAATTTCTCCGTTTCGAATAGCGCTGAACGCATTATCCAAGGCGTACATCGAACTGGAACACGCAGTGTCAAGTAAAAACGAGGGACCCTCTAGTCCTAAGCAATATGAAATCCTGTTAGCCATCATAGCCCGACTACATCCAGTGATTCCAAAACCGCCGGAAGAAACCTTTTCGTAAAACCACGTTTTTTCCGATTCAGATATACAAGATCCGATGTACACTCCAGTTCTTGATCCACGCAGGCTTTTTGGATTTATTCCTGAGTCTATTACAGCTTCATAAGCAGTCTCAATGAGAATTCTAGTTTGAGGATCCATAGTATGGGCCTGTTTGAAGTGTACCCCAAAAAAGGTAGCATCAAACTTTTCCAAGTCTCCAATTTTTCCAGATCTTTTTGGTATTTCTGGATTAAAGTGACGCCATCGTCGTTCATCATCATCCACCATGTCAATCTAAAATATTAATAAATAAAAATATTATAGTCATATGTTCTCGACTGATTCGACCCAAAAACTGAAAATAGACCATAGAGGGCTTCCAGATTTAATTGAATGATAGGGTCTATCTCTTGACTATTAATACCTCTTCTTCAAGGCCCCTAAATAGCGAGCATTCGCACAGACTAACGACATAACTAGTTCAGACCATTATTGCCCACGTACAATTCTCTGTAACCTTATTACAATAATATAATTGTGGTCTCATCGAGAGCGCTGCCCTCTTTTGAGGACGATGTTTTGACAGTAATTCGTTAAACGTTGTCGGAAAAGATTGTGTAGCGCCTAATTTTTTTGCCATTTTCTTAAATATTAATAGGGCATAATTTCTATCAATTATGCGGATTATTTTCTATTAATTATTCAGCGGAGACATCAAGATTTTGGAGACAAAGGCCAAAGTTGAATTGGTGTTAAATTAATTAAACATGGTTGTTCAGCTCGTTAAGTGTTGATACTATATTAGACTACAAAAAAGACTAGTTTTCAGAAAATAATTTCTAAAAATATAGAACATTTTTCATAAAAATTTTTTCTTCTTTCTACGGCGATTTTGATTTATGGTGACCATTTCTGCAATACAGACATTTTTTCTTATATTAAGAAAAAATTCCTTGTTTAAAGAAAAAAATTTCTTCTATTAAGAAAAAATTTTTTATTGCAATTTTTTAAAATTAGGACTAAAATTATTATGAGTGTATTTATAGGCACCCGGATCTGGAAAGCTCGATGCAGCTTTCATACCGACACTAAGTCCAAATCACAAGTCAAGACAGTTATTAGGGCCAGCAAGCCGAAGTGCTTCATCGGCCTCTGCAGCTCTGCTGCGACCGCTGCGGAAGCGTCTATAAGATCGTGGTAAAAACATCAAAATCATCCAATAGGCCAATCTGCCTTATAGATGGAGCTGCAAAAGTACAGGACCACCGAATCGGCACCAGGATTCAGAAGGAGGAGGCCGGCGACCTCTCTGATGTACAGTTTGCCTTAAGGGGGGATCTCTAAGTAAATTTTTTTTCGTTTTTTTTTTTTTTTAATCACCCACCGTTTTGCGAAAAAATTAAAATGTCATTTCGGATTTAGTGACAAAAGTTTAGATCGATCGGTTAAGATTTGTTTGAGTTTTTTGTCCGGCCACGGAAAAATAGGGCCTCCGCAGAATTGCTAAACCTCTGTTTTTGTAAAAAAAAAAAAAAAACAATTTATAGTAAATTATTAATTTTATAATAACATAATTATATTATAATTAACAATTTAATATTATTATTTTTGTGACCTATATTTACGTGATTAGAAATTTTAGCCAACTCGAGGTCCATATTGACTATCTTCATATACAGGAATCAGATTTGTTGACTATCAATTGCCAGAAACACAGATTGTTTTTTTAGAAGACAAATGCAAACCCATGCATTAACTTCGACCGCGCTTAATGTTGGAGCCAGAGGGGGGAGTTTTATTTCCCCTACGTCTGTGTGATTTTTTGGACTTTCTTCGTTAGAACTCCCATCGGAAACTACACAGTACGGGTTTCTTGGTTTTTAGCATATGTCTTATTGATTGCATATTTTTGGAATGTGTTGATTTTCCATTATTATAATTCATTATTATGAAGAAAGCCACTCGCTTACCAAACCGAGCTTAGAAACAAGACGCTGGAAATGCACAACTACGGTACATCGAAAAACTTTCACCAACCAGTGCAAAGCATCCTTTGTGGAGAGCTCACCCAAATCTAAGCTCTCCAATCGTCTCCCCGATAAGAAGATCATCAGGTTGCTGGGCCCGCAGCAACGTAGATAGAGCCGGAACATTTGCTTCACATCTCCGAAGCGTCTTCCGGCCGAACCCGGCCACGTGTCCATTTGTCCTACCACAAATCCAAAATAGAACAAGTTGGAAAGCTACAGTCCAGTGTGACCGACTATGAGATACCCAGTACCCAAAGCATTGTGGGTGACATTGAATAGCACATGAACATGGAATGTTGATAAATGAAGACAAATGTTGCTAGGAACATGTTGAGCAACACCCAACTCTCTCTCTCTCTCTCTCAAGAAGAAGATATCCTATACCCCAATAAGTTTATTATCGTGTCTGTTCAAACTGTTCGAGCAATGCCTTCCAACACGCATAATACTCATCATCAATTTGGCTTCCCGCAAAACCAAGGAACCATCGAACAAGTCAACAGAATAACATTAGCGATACGCACAGCCTTCGAGCATCGGAAATACTGCAGGGCAATTTTTCTTGATTTCTGGATCGAGTCTAGCTATGTTAAATGGCCTCATACATAATATTAAAACGCACTTGCCTACATGCACTCATAAGCTCATAAGCTACTTGAGTCGTATCTTTACAACAGAGTCTTCGCAGTAAGGCTAACAACATCCACGTTCGCTGACGACACTGCGATCCCAATCCGCTCGAGATGCCCATCCCGAGCAACAACCCAACTAGCAAATCACCTCATGGTAGGTGAGAAGTGGCTATCTGACTGTCGTATTAAAATAAACGAACAAAAATGTAAACACACAACCTTTACTCTTAACAGGCAAACATGTTTTCCAATATCCTTGAATAGTACGCAGATTTCCCAAGTCAACGAAGTAACGAACCTCGGCGTCCACCTCGTCAGACGACTAACCTGGCGAAGACACATCGAATGCAAGAAACTCCATCTAAAAATAAAAGCCAGCAGCCTCCACTGGATTTTAAACGCCCGATCGCCACTGCGTCTGGACTACAAATTCCTGATCTACAACTCCACTCTCAAACCTATATGGACATATGGCTCCCAGCTGTGGGGGAACGCGAGCAGCAGCAACATAGACATCATACAGCGCGCAAAATCGAAAATCCTGAGAACTATCACTGGGGCAAAATGGTATATTCGCAACGTAAACATCCACAGGGATCTCGGCATTCTTGCAGTAAAGGATAAAATAGACAAACAAAAGGCGATTTACAACAAAAAACTTACTGTGCACAGAAATCATCTGACAAGAGGCTTGTCTCGGGTTTCCAGCAGAACCCGCCTGCATCAAAACGACCATCCAACCCAGCAAATAATTATCAGGGACATTTAACTCTGTGCCAGTCATATGTCTGTTAGTTAGGTTATTAAATATAAGATTTGATACACATATTGTTAGTCTTTTAAAGAAAATTTAATAAGCAACAGCAAAGTTTAAACAAAAAAAAAACTTGGGCATTCTTCTACATGTTTTTTAGAAGAAAATGACAAATAAAATCGAGCTCAAGCTTTTTCGACAACGTTTGATGAACGACTGTTAAAATATAGTTCTCAATTGAGGGCAGTTTTCTCGATGAGACTTCCTTTATATAATTGTATCATGGTATCATGCACCCAACTAAAGATTCAGGATTTTAATTGAATAAGTAAGCTTGGCATCATAAGTATATAGACCTGAACACTAAGCATAAAACTAGTGCTAAGAATAATTTTGAGAACAGCAAGAGAGTCGACGTACGTATAGTTACGGAAGGGGAAGACCCGTCGGTCCACAAGTAAGCGTCCTTGACTATTTGAAAGGGTTCGTGAGTGCAGGTTGCATGTTTGGCTTTACACAAGAGTAAAGTGTGAAACCTTGAAATATGGGAATAAAAATACAAATTTTCGGAAGAATCCCGTGAGGTCTAAAAATCGTCTGACCTCTTTTAGATATATGGGCAAATCCCACGTGTCGCACGTTAAATTCCTACGATTTTGTAAATGAAAACGTAATATTTTATTTTGCTTAAAGGTATTTAAGTGTACTTTCAAATGATATAATGCAAAATTTCACTACAGTTACTCAAAATAAATAATAAAATAAAAATAATATTAAATAAATAATATTATTTTTAAAGTTATACAACCTCTTAAAATAATAATATTGTATGCCAAAATGCTAACAGTATTTTTCATATTCTGGGTGTTCCCTATACTTCTAAGGCCCCGTGTCCACTACAGTCCACTACAGTCCAATTCTGCTTTTTGGACAAAAAGCAACTTTTTCCCTGTGTATAAGGTATAGAATCAAATGATCAAAAAGTGGCTTTTTCGTGGTTTATTTCGATAGTATTGATTATTTCTGTCTTTTTCTGTCTATCGATGTGTGATTTTTCCAGCTATCACCACTAGCCTGCACTGGCGGCCACCACCTCCTCTTTCGGTCCCTTTCTCTGAACCTTCTCGCCTTTATAAAACTCTACTAGGGCATTTCAATAGCCTTCTTTAGCTTGCTCGTTGACACCTTCAGATAGCTTAACCCTGTGGACAGAAGGACGTTGGTGCGCAGTAGTGGCGTCGGCGGTGGTGCGCAGGGATTGTCTCACTTCTCCGAGTTCGCCGATTCGTCATGGTCTAAGGGAACCGGTGGCGGAGCCTGCACAGGAGTCGAGTCCGTTGCGTGGGCGCACATCCGGACTTATCCTTCTCCTCCGGGGGCACGACCGCCTCCACTTACTCCTCCTTGGGCAGGGCCAGGTGATGTGAATTCGGAATCATAAGAGACTTGCTTAAGAAGAGAAGGGTTGATCCGTTTGCAACCGAGTTGTAGATTCGGCTTTAAGCCAAGAGATTTTAGTGGACTGCAGTGGTTCCTGCAAGCCTTACGTCTCCAGTCAAGCGGCTGGCTGGCGGAACCACGTGATATCTTTATTGTTACTTAGACGCAAATAGAAAAAAAGTCCAGCTCTTTCATTTTTAATCTTAGTAAACATAGGCTTGAATTTTGAATTAAATTTATTTTTCGCCAAATCAAAACCAATACAAAAAACAGCTGTTTCTCTTTAAGAGAGTGCTAAAAAGCACTTTTTCCTAGTAGAAACACCTTATCTGCTTTTCGTGATTCTCGTGCGATAGTTGGAAAAAGCAACGTAGTGGAAAAGTACCCTAAGGCCCCTTTTCCACTACAGTTGCTTTTCCCAATTCTGCTTTTTGGCCAAAAAGCAACCTTTTCCCTGTGTATAAGGTATAAAAATCTAGTGGTGACTGGCGGAACAAATATTGTTTATCGGTCTGTGGATGTACAAAGCCGCGGCACCTAGTGCCCAGACGAAGGGTGATCCTGCAAATGTCTTGCCGGCCACGGAGGCTCCAGCAGCCACCACAACCGCAGCAGCGGATGGGCAGACAACACAGGAGCAGTCACCCCAAGTCGGTGTCATGGCCTCTTATAGGGACGTTGCCAGATCGGTGAAGATGGCGATACTCCCTGCCGACTACCCTAAACATCTACTCACGACCGAGCAGCTGAACACCATTCAGTCCGCCATCCTATCGAGAGTGATGGCCCTGAGACACGGCTCTGTGAAGCCGTTGTTCTCTGGCTGCACCTTTCGACCAGGGTGGATGGCCGTGACGTGTGGGAATGCGGAGACAGCCGAGTGGCTATGCACAGAGGTGCCAAAGCTACGGCTGTGGAAGGACGCCCACATCAAGGTGGTCCCAGAGGCAGAGGCTCCAC
>VNJW01004873.1:0-12706 GCA_008042615.1 Drosophila auraria | reverse complement strand
TTGGGAGAGCAGTTAAAAAAGACCTGCCAAATCCAGCGCAGGTTGAAGATCGGCAAAAGCAGGAGCAGCAACAACAGCAACAGCAGAGTAGTTCAGGAGAGTCCAAGAGAGCGGTCCAAAACCGTGCATAGGCAGCGTCAGTGCGACGATCCAGCGAGAGTAGGTTCTGAGCAGACTACTTTGGGAGAGCTGTCAGATTGGGAGCAATCAAATCCCGCGCAGTTGAAGAACGGCGAGCGAAAGTACAGCTTCAGAGAGAGCCTTACAGCAACAGCTGAGTATTCGAGAGAGCAGTCCAGGAGAGCGCAGCAGCGTCAGTACGGCGATCCAGAGAGAGGTGTAACAGGAGAAAAAGAGCAGCAAGAGCGGTGTAACGGGGTCGAAGTGTAAACAACAACACCGAGGATGTCCAAAAACAAAACACTTGGCGGTCTTTTGTATATGGACAGTATATGCAAATTTATAAATTGTTATAAACTGGCAAGATAGAAACTTTTTGCGGTCCGATGATAATGTAAATATTACAGATTACAGTAAAATCAAAGACAACAAATTTAATTGACTCTTTACAGGCGAGTCAAAATAATCGTAGGAGCGAGCAAAAAAACACGACCGTCACCTTCGAAAGCTTTCCGCTTTTCGCAATACCTAGCTGTTCACCGTAGGCCAGTTCCGCAGTCTTAGTGAAAAAGAGAATGTATATGCGAGACACTGTGTGGATAGTGAGTGTAGAAACACTGTTGCAGACAAGTTTTCATTACCTTTAATATCAGATCCGATAGCTAGATTGCGAGGAGCCAAATATTTCACTTGCTTAGACATGGCGTGTGTGTATCATCAAGGGCCAGTTCATACCGACTCGATTGAATACATGGCTTTTGCAAGTCCAGATGGTGAGTTTGAATTGAAAAAAGCCTTTTCTGTTTTTCAAAGAGGTGTGATTAAACCGCTTGGTGAATTTAGCGTATTTTTACGTTATTGTTTACATGGACGATATAATGATCGTTGCATCCACAAAGTAATTTACAATGGAGAGATTTTAAACCGTTTAAATGATCTTGACAGAAGCTGGCTTTTCGGTCAATGTGGAAAAATTTTCGTTTTTGAGAGAATCTGTATAGTATTTGGGGTACGAAGTACATGCTATCGAGATTCGACCTAATGTGCGTTGCCCCCTCGTAGGACCGTTACTACGTTACGTCAATTTATAGCTTCATACATTCGGCAGTTCGTACCAGGATTATGAAGCCCCTGTATTTTCTCACATCTGAGAAAGTAACTGTTATGATTTCATTCTTTATTATTTACCTTATTTGAAAATTCGATTTACAGTTAAGAATATATTTATAATGATGAATATATTTATAATGATATCGATAATGATAATAAGTTACCTAACAATCAAGGCTTTTACAATACTCAAAACAACAATTTAAATGATGAAAGTTTACTGGCAACAACGTTTATCCCACTTCGTCTCCGATTATTAAATAAGAAAAATGAAATACTGTGAAATAACAAAATGTCTCATTCTCCCCGATTCTGTCGTCCAAAAAAAAATAAAAATACAGTTTATTAAGGAAACAAAAGAAGTTATTTTGTTAGAAAAGAAAGCATTAGATGATGAAATAAACAACCTTAAAGGCACATACAATTACTGGCTTGGGAAACGCTCGAATTTGTATAAAGTTTCAATTAAACATGACGTTAATTGATGAAAAAGTGCTTAGCATAAGAATCATAATAATGCAATTCTGCCCAGTATGTCATGCTAAACCAAAACAATTCAATAATATTTCAAGCATAAAAGGAGAAAAATTTGTGCTAATTGAGAGATCCCTTTCATATCGCATAAGTCCACTGCATTCAAGGATAAGAATTTTTGAATTGTGTTTGCACATTGCATACCGACTTCCCAGAAAGAAAAGATACAAGCATTGCTTTGGGAAAATATACATATCAAAGTGGATAAACCAAAACCAAAAAGCTGTGGCAATAGTAATAATGAAAATACAGCCAGAAGAGCGTTTAAAGATCCTATTTTGTTTGCAGAATATCTTGGACTAAGTACGCAATTACTTCAAAACTTTAAAACCATTTTAGTTGCCTTGTCTTCTTACTTTCCTATTGATGCATCTCGATTCCAAGAGTTTTGTAATAATACTTCTGAGCTGTACATTAAGGGCTACCCTTGGTATCTAATGTCAGCTACCTTACACAAAATTTTGGTGCATGGCAGTGAAATTGTGAGGCAAAGTGTTTTGCCAGTAGGAATGTTTGCCGAAGAGAGGCCTCTGAGGCTAAAAATAAATATTACAAAAGTGATAGATTACATCATAGCAGAATAACCAGATCAGCAACTATTTCAGATATGTTTTATCGATCCATGGACGGCTCGGACCCCTTGATTTCAAGCCAAAATTTAGAATTCGAATTTTGTTGTTCTTAATCTCAAAAGCTTCCTCCAGATTTGTTAAATTTGTTGAAAATTCCTGAAACTAACGTTACTGATTCGGAAATATACCGAAATATCGAAGAAAATAAACATCTTTCTGAATCTGATTCTGAAGATGAATTAGCAGATGATTTTGACAATTTAAAAATAACTGACAATGAAGAAGAAATTGAACGTAATTATATTCTCATTACAATTCACACAAAAAAAAAAAACGTACTTCCAGGAAAATTATGGAAAGCTGATGATTTAAAGACAAAAATTAAAGTTTAAAATACTGGAGTATTCCAAGATAAGCGCCATATTCGATCCGCCATTTAAAATTTTTAGATTTTGAATTCAATTTCGTAATCAGGTACTGTAATAAACTGACCTCGTACATTTTATGTCCGCCATATTCGATCCGCTATTTTGAATTTTGAATTTTCGATTTTAAATTCGTAATCAACGACCCCGAAAACAAGAGATTGCGTAAATAAAAGTTGCAAATTTACTGTATCTTGAGTTATGAATTTTGGCCAAAAATCTGCGTTCCTGGCCAAGTGTGCATTGACAGAGTAATGATAAATAAATTCGATACTATGCAAGTTGCGTAAATTAGTGAATAATAAATAATAAAAAATAAAAATAAATATATTTTGTTTATTAAATTCACTAAGCTGCTTATTATTTGGCGTCCAACGTGGGGCGGTGCTATTTAAAAAATTCCGGAAACAAGATTTAAAACAAAGCAGTTTTCGGAACCAAAAAGGGAATTCGTGCCGCTCAAAAATCTAACCGATGACATAATAAAAAGTGTGAAAATAATAAAAAATTATTAAAGTGTGAAAAATCGTGAAAATAGGTAAAGGTGGAAATCGTAACAAAAAACTCACTGCTCCAAAAACAAAAATTAAAAACTTAACGGACAAATCAAAGCTGAACATTATAAATTCAAATTCAACAAGAAGGAAGAGCTGAGGGCAATCCCTCGCTATACAGCTATGGGACAATACAAAAGGGGAAGTGAAAAATACTTTTCGCCATTATCAATTCTTCGAAATAAAATTACTGGCATTGTCAATGATGCCCTTACTCATAACGGAACCGTATTGAATTTTGATGCCATAATGGCAAAACTAAATTTAGTTTTTATTGACAAGCGACCGTTTTCAAAAACAAAAAGACACTTTGCGCCGCTCAAAAAACTATCCGATGACATAATAAAAAGTGTTTTCATCGTGAAAAAAGCTAAAGGTGGAAATCAATAAATGCAATTATCCCCTTTGTTTGCAACAACCAGCTAATTAGTGATCGTAACAAAAAAAAAAAACTCACTGCTCCAAAAACTAACGGACAAATAAAAGCTGAACAATATAAATACAAATTCGCCAATCCCTCGCTATACAGTTACAACCATAAAATAAAACGAAGGAAGAGCTGAAGGCAATCTCTTGCTATACACATACAACCCGTAAGAAGGACAACCCCAAACAGGATCATCAAACATAAAGAAGACATCCCATAACCAAGGAAATTAGGAAGATAATTAGTGAGCTGTAATATTATAGTTTTATATTCAAAGGAATATAGTGGAAAAAAAATTAAATAGAAACAATCAAGCTGGAAGATTTAATTAACTATTTTGCAAGAATTCTCACCATGACTCCACCCTCACCTACAGTGGCTTCTAGCAGACAGGCTAATAATCCGATGTTTAACGCAAGCGATTTAATAACACAAATTGTTAATAATGAGTTAAATCCTTTGTAAGGTGAGATCGTAAGTTTAAAAGCACAATTAAATCATAATATTATATAAAGAAGGTTGAAGATTATCAGGTAGAAGTTGTTGATTCAGATCGGTCAGAGATTTTAAAGGCGAAGAAGATAGCTATGTCAGTTGGAGAGAATCGGCATAAATAGCTATGGGACAAGACTTTCTTGCATTATCAATTCTTCGAAATAAAATTACAGGCATTGCCAATGATGCCCTTACTCGTAATTAACCCGTATTGAATTTTGATGCCATAATGGCAAAACTAGATTTTGTTTTTAGTGACAAGCAACCAATTCATATTCTAGAGCAGGACTTAAGTGTAATAAGTTAGAAGAAACTGTCGATTATGGAATTTTATAATTTGGTTAATAAAAAATTAACTCTATTAATTAACAAAGCAATTATGACACATGGGAGGAATAAGCCAATTACATCTAAGCTTAATGAGAAGCATTGTGTAACGAGGTCGGGGCTCGTCACAGAAATTTATAAGTCCAAGTCTCACGCTCCGATTCCCAAGAAAAGATTCACAGAATTCAGGTTTCTCCTGTGGAGATAGAAAGAGAAGAATCGACGCGGAAGACGAATATGTGCCGCTGTGTTCGGCCTGGGTCGCACCGATGATACACTGTAATCCGCAGGGAAGGTCCGGTTGCGCGTAGGAGTCCCGGATTGCGTAGGCATAGTCTGGCTGGTCAACCCTTGTCTCTGCTCGCACCGTGCTGTCTGTTCCCTATTCGGTGCCTCGCACTTTTGATACCCTGTGTCTCGTTGATACCCTGTTTCTGTCCAGGTCTACTAGCATGCTAGACCCTGGACCCTGTGCATCTGGGAATGACGGCTACGCGAGCCGTGCTATGATGCCCTATGCTATGATACCCTGTGCTTGTCAGAGGAGGTTACTTGAACCGCCCTCTGCTACCCTGTGCTATGTGGTGCGGAGGCGACTACTCGAATCATCCTCGACCACCCTACGCTAGGCTATTTGGCGGAGTCGGTTACGTGAACCGTCTCTGCTACCCTGTGCTCATCAAAGCCGGCTTGCGTGAGCCAGACTTTGGACCCCGTGTTGGCTACACTGTGCTACCTTGGATGGCGGAGTGGTTACGAGAACCGACTCGGCTAATACTTCTGGATTAGTATTTTCTATCTACTTTAAGACTTACCCAGATGTAGTCTGTTGCTCTGCTCGCAGAGAAGTGACCGGCATCTGGCTGAGTGCGGCCTTATATAGGCCGCGATTAGCTGAGTGCTGACCCATCGATATTCGATAGATTACCGATATTCGATAGACTATCGAATGTCGATGTATCCCGAGGGTTGCCAGATCGTGGGTCGATCGAAGTCAGCTGATCGCCTCTTTCCAGGGCTGCTGTGTTTTTTCGAATCTGGTGCCGTCCGTCGGCGTTGCCAGATGGCTTGAGTACTTTTATTTCAGGGCTGGCGCGCATGTATTCAAATTGCGCGCCCTTTTTTATTACAGCTGGGTTTAAATCTAATTCTTATCCTACTATATTTTACATCTTAGGCAAATTTAACTCTAATGCATGAACTAATACTAAGTATGAAATAATCTTAAGAATTACAAAAGAAATAACATAATAATAACTTCATTTATATAACAAAGAAAATAATGCCTTCATTGTTATGTTTTTGCGACGCGGGGCGTCGCAATTGAAAAAATGCATTGGGGGTCTTTAAAACAGGTTTTAACGGTCATATTGCCGACACCATATTTTTAATGAATCCTCCAGACTTACTAAACGCTATTGTTATTGTCCAGGAGCCAGAAAGCATTAATATGAGGGCTCAATTCCCGAATAATTTCGCAACTTCCCAGCAGAATAATTATGAGTCAAATTCATACGGGCAACATTACTCAAATAATAAACACAAATCAAAATGATACTAATAACTTAAGGTTTAATGAACCCGATTATAATAACAAAAATAGTTTTAATCAAAATAAAAAAAAAAAATACTTGGAATCAAGGCAGATATATTCCCAACATAATAATCAGAATCAGTGGAGTTCATATAGACCTCAACAAAACAAACCAGAACCGATGGAAGTAGACGAGTCCTTACAGATTCAGAATAGGCCTAGATACAACAACAATCAGAGCAATAATAATTATAACAATTATAATCAACCAACTGCAACTGTTAACCAACCGGTTAACAACGCCATGCAATTAAACAATATCGAGGAAGCCAATTTTTTAGGCGAAACGCGAAGAAGGCTTACCCTACATCCGGAGACCTTGCACTAAATTAAATAAAAAATTAAAAGTTTTGATTGATACAGGTGCAACTTTTTGCTATATAAAAACAAGAATTTATAGTAATAAAAATGAACATCCAATTTATAAAAGGGTATCCACCGTAAACGGACACTCCATAATTAAATATTATCATTGGATAACTGTATTTAATACCAAGCATATTTTTTATGAAACTGATGGTTTATATTCAGATTTAATATTAGGGCATAACCTACTAAAAAGGATCGGAGCTAAGATTGATACGGGAAAAGGTACGACATAGTACAATGAGAAAGAAGAAAAGTTGCTATTGAACAATGAAAATTTGGTAAATAAATTACTTCATTTAGAGACGCAGGTACTTCCATTGAGTGAGTTTATTATTAAAATATTTTGATGAATCAATGAAATATAAAACCGAATCATCTCTCTCTCTCAATAAGTTTACCCAGAAACTGTATTGTTTAATAACTTCTATGTTTATCATCCAATTTTACTCAAATTTTCAGAACACGTCCACGATTGCCTACTCATAAGGTCTATCTATTTAAGCCAAAAATCACGCCTAAAGCTTATGTACAGTTTTTTATCATTTTCGGGGGCGGAAGTGGGCGTGGCCAAATTTTAAAACAAACTTGATCTGCGTGCAACAGATTCCAATGTTGTCACCAAATTTGGTAACTCTAGCTTTTATAGTCTCTGAGATCTGTTGTTTCACACGGACGGACAAACGGACACGGCTAGATCGACTCGGCTAGTGACGCTGATCAAGAATATATATACTTTATAGGGTCGGAGTTTTCTCCTTCTGCCTGTTACATACATTCTCGGTTGGCACTAACTTATAATACCCTTGTACCCTATGGGTACCGGGTATAATTAGATATAAAATATCTGATATGAGAGTATTATAAAAACCGAGTTTTCGGGACCTTTGATGTCGCTTAATGGGGTCATAAATTAGCTTAATTAGGGTCACCTGTGAAATTTTAAGTCTTTTAAGTAATAAAAATGTAATTAATTAGGGTCAGCTGTCAATTTTAAAATAATTTAGCAATAAAACTATAATTAATTAGTTAGTTCCCAAAAGATAAGTGGTGGGATCGAGGAGACACTTGAGAAGGGTGCATGCAAATTGATCCTGCACGATCATGTCACATCGAAGGACACTCACACGCCCTCAATATAATAGGTTACGGTGTCACATGAAAGTGCGATCCCACACTCACCCGTCCCCACTTGAAAAGGTCGCGCACAAACGTGAACAAGGCTCTTCAAAGGACACTCACCCTCTCTCAAGTAAGTGCTGTGGGAAAAAACGAACAAGTGTCAACAAAAACGCTCACCCACCCACGCACGCAATGAAAAAGAATGCACGCTGGCACGCGATAGTTCTACACCACCCATCCCATCGAGAACATAAAAAGGAAGTGGGTACAAAATACTATGTTAAAAAAATCGGATCCTGAGAGAGGAAAATAGGAATGGGAAGGAAATGGGACGGGGGTCTCACATAAATTTCACCATCATTCGTTTGGTTACGTACGGGTCAAAAGGAACAGTAACACGATCGAGTGTAAAAATTATCCTGTAAACTATACACTACCCACAGTCTGCCCACTTAAAGTCTAACGGAAAAATCGAGTGTCAAATTATTTATGAGTGACTATCTCTTTGCATTGTGTTTAACCTTTGTTTTTGTGAGTCTAAGGCTAGTCTCGTGGAGCCCTAAGAATCACATCTAGTTTGTGTTTCAAACGATTCTTTGTGCGTTTCACAGTCACAGTGATCAAAAATCAAAGTTTATCATCAACAACAAAACAAAAACATAAACAAAATCAATACTGAAATTTAAAAAAGGGAAAAAGTGTAATAAAACTTCATCCTCAAAACGAATACGTTCAAATAAATTAATACTAAAATAAAAAACTTTATATTCGTAAAATCAAAAATTCATAAAAATGTACACCAACAACGCCAACTATACTTTCAACATGAATGCTGGTTTCAGCAACTCCTGCCAGCAATTCCTCGTCCCAAATATGCAATGGCATCACCATGTCCGCACCGAACAGCATTAAAAGTTTGCGATGCGGCCGGTTGATGGCCAAGTTAAACAGATTATTGACGGATACTAGGGACGCATCCTGCAGTACATGTTTTTAAATGAGGGAGCTGCTCTTAGGTTTCCTGAAGAATTCCTGAATGAAGCAGGCCTAGCTCTGCTGCCTCATATTGAGAGAGTACTAAGCTTCCATACTGCATCAAAAATAAATTTTGAGCTGTTTGCAGAGTAGATGTTAATAAAAGAACATGATACGCAAACCGATATAAAATCTTTCCAGAGTAAGATGAGTCTGGTTACGATCGGAAGCAATTTATTAGAACTCTACGATTCCCATTCAAATATTATAAAAACAAAAATGGGAGAATTCCAGGAAAAGGATTCCGGATGGACATTGACACGAATTATTCGAGTGGAGTTAAACATGCTACAATGTGTTCCTCTGAAGGGTTCAGCACATTTTGAGCTGCCGAGGAAACTTAAAAATAGAAGAGCAGTCATTAATGTGCAGAACAATGATGTCTTTTGCTTCAAGTGGGCAATAATATCTACCCTTAACCGGAAAGAAAAAGGAGAACGATGATATTAAAATCGTTCCAGTGTAAGATGAGTCTGGTTACGATCGGAAGCAATTTATTAGAGCTCTATGATTGCCATTTAAATATTATATAAACAAAAATGAGAATTCCTGGAAAAGGATTTCGGATTGTCGTTGACAAGAATTATTCGAGTTGAGTTGAAAATGCTGCAATGTGTTTCTTTGAAGGGATGGGCACATTATGAGCTGTCAAGAAACTTAAAAATGGAAGAGCAGTCATTAATGTGCAGAACAACGATGTCTTTTGCTTCAAGTTTGCAATAATCTCAATCGGGAAAGAAAAGTGAGAGACGTTTCTTCAACGTTGTGACTGAGCGACCGAAAGAGTGTGCGACTAAGCTCATATTCTTAAATTATCATCGCCAGCTGAAGATACAATTCGCTGTATATGCAGACTTCGAATGCATACTAGAGCCCTCTTCGTTAAATGTAAGTGACAGGACACAAGTAGTATTATTATTATTAGCATTTGCATACTACATAAAGAGTTCATTTGATTCAAGTCTAGATAATTTTGTAAGCAAGACGGGTGAAATGTCGGGCGTGGGCGTGGGCGTGGCCAAATTTTAAAACAAACTTTGTCTGCGTGCAACAGATTCCAATGTTGTCACCAAATTTGGTAACTCTAGCTCTTATAGTCTCTGAGATCTGTTGTCTCACACGGACAGACAAACGGACAGACGGACATGACTAAATCGACTCGGCTGGTGATGCTAATCAAGAATATATATACTTTATGGGGTCGGAAATGCCTTCTTCTGCCTGTTACATACATTCTCGGTTGGCACTAACTTATAATACCATTGTACCCTATTGGTACCGGGTATAAAAATGTTTGCCCATTTTATATCAACCTCAATTGTCGAATGATTGTCATTGAATGAAGTACTAAACTCTAAAACATGCGTTTATTAAGACAAAATAAAACCATTATAGTAAGAAATATTGAAGGTGGTGGACATGATGATAAAAAACACCTGCGTCACATCTCTTTGTTACCGAACGCAATTAGAGCATTAATTGTCGGTTCATCCAATTGTGGAAAAACGAATGTGATGTTAAGCTTAATTGAGAGTCCAAATGGTTACAAATTTGAAAATATTTATATATTATTAAAGAGCTTATATCTACCAAAATATGAATATTTGGTAAAACTTATGAAACCTATCAAAGGGATGGGATATTACACATTCTCAGAAAATGATGCTGTTCTATCACCGTAGGAAGCTAAAAATAACTCATTAATAACTTTTTATGATATTGCAACTGAAAAGAAAGAAAATATAAGAAACTATTTCTGTATGGGCCGTCACAGAAATATACATTCACTTTATTTGTCACAAACGTATACCCATATACCAAAACATTTAATTCGTGATAATGCGACTTTTATTATTATGTTTAAACAAGACGACTTAAACATGAGCAACATATATCGAGATCATGTAAATAGTGACATGGATTGTAATACATTTATTAATATTTCACGAAAATATTGAGAAGATAAATTTGTATTTTTTATAATTTATTATTTTTATTATAATAAATTTATTAAGAATAAAGTGATTTATAATAAAGTCATCGAAATACCTGTGGCTTCATATGAGCTCGAAGATATTACAAAACATATTATTAATAAGCTTAAACAGTATGAGCTTCTTAACACTATAAAAATGGAATGCAACAAAAACACCTTTCAAGTTCAAGTTGTCTCTAAAAATAAAACAGTTTATTTTATCACCAACGATCTATTGGTCAGCTATTCGGATTTAATGAACGAAAATTAAGACCAAATGATAAAGAAACTTTCATCTCAGATAATCCTGTAAATATTTTAAAAACAAGTTCAAACAAATTCATTCAGATTGGAATGCAACAAAATTAGTGGGTCATATGTGGGGAATAAACCAAATAACGTGCTTAATGAATTTGGAATCAATGTTCCCCCTGGTTATAAAATGAATATTACACTACGAAATTTGATTTATTTACCTGTCATCACCAGAGTAATATAAATTTCGATTCGGGTTCACTTGCGATTGGCAATATGATTATCTATAATAAAAAACCTGCTTATCGCTCCATTGATAACATTATCAAATTTAAAGCTGAAGTGAAAACATTAACATCATCATCTCGAGGAGCTCCACATCAACGACCTGCTCTAACATTAAAATATAAATTGATTTTTAAATCGCTGGGAATTAATATACAATAAAGTTATAAAAACTAATTTTCAAATGAATGAAATTTTCTATGCTCAAGAAAAGCCTGTCAATGATAAGAGTATTATTAAAAAAGAATACCATTCTTATTATCCGTATCAACAAAACCTTTAGACAACTGATGAAGTTCGTATCACAATACAGAACCAAGATTTGTATGTCCTTCCATCTGAAAGTTTTCTCCACTTTGAGGGAACACTTAGCAAAATTATTGACGCAAATACAGGAGCAAGCAGTACTAATAATCCAGCGGAATGCTTAAAAATAATTGCATGGCTTATTTTCTCGATGAGGTCCGTAGCGAGATCAACTCTACGGAGATCGATAGGTATGACCTCGACTATTAAGAATTTTCTCTCAGTTGGGGAACTTGAAGTAGCACTTTATCGCAATGCTGGATGGAGTGGCGGATACAATATTCCTTCAGGAGGTCATTTCAGTTTTCTGTACCTCTAAAAATGCTACTGGGTTTCGCAGAGGACCACAAGAAGGTGGTCTTAAATTGTGATCATGAACTCATTCTATTGCTTGCTAAAAATACTAATGACATGTATGTTAAAACTATTGACGGTAAAATATAATATTGCTATACATA
This sequence comes from Drosophila auraria, assembly GCA_008042615.1. Lineage (NCBI taxonomy): Eukaryota > Metazoa > Arthropoda > Insecta > Diptera > Drosophilidae > Drosophila > Drosophila auraria. The sequence continues at coordinate 746 of VNJW01004873.1, read as the reverse complement.
ACATAAGTTGGAAGATCCCCCACATCGTTCCAAGTGACGCCGCAAAAATTAAATTGCTTAATGTAATTAAAAGTGAAGCTACCCTCCCACTAGCATTTCGGAGTTGGGATTGTTATGTTAGTCCGACATTGGTACAGGGAACACATCTTTTTTGGAATGTCAAGCTTTCGTCAAACAAAGAACGTCCACAAGTCGCTGCCCTTGCATTTACATTAAATGTGTAGCAGGATGGCTACGTAGTAGTATGTATGTATGTATAAGTTACTGTGTTCCTTCTAGATCATTCTTGTATATTCTTAGAGTAAGTTGTTGTTGTTGTAGAGCTTGCTCTCACTGGGCTCTCTCTCTCTCTTGCGATCTTACCGCTCTTACACTCTCTCAGAGAGTCGGGGGTTGGTGCGAGTCGTGAGTGGAGAGCGAGTTCAGTTGAAAGCCAGCAGTGATCCTGACCGGAGACTAAAATAAAACGAAATAAAACGATAAACCAAATAAAGCTAAAAACTATTAAACAGTGTTAAATTGAATTACTGGGGGATATATATTATACCCCTACAAAATCAGAAGTGGGCCGATCACAAGCCAAATAAATTAAAAAAGAAAAGACTAAAAACAAAGCAAGTTAAAACGTGACAGAACAAAATGGATTTAAACGAGGCATTAATTGAACAATTAAAAAAGTGGTTAAGTGTACTAAAATTATCAACGACGGGTACAAAACGTGAATTAATTTTACGTCTTAACAAAGT
>VNJW01004870.1:0-10253 GCA_008042615.1 Drosophila auraria | reverse complement strand
AGAGCGAGAGGTCAATGGTCGGGAAACACTTTTCGAAAGCCCTGTTTTAAAGGCCGGTACGCAGATGAACAAACAAAATACCAGAAAAATACCAGGCGGCGCGAGGGAAGACTTTTGGTATTTCCAGAGCGGGGTGACGAAAGAATAAAAAATTTATTAAAACGACCTGTTCTCAACTATTGGCCTCTCACTCTCTCTTACCGTTTCTTCACACATTTCAAATATAAAGATCCCGCCAAGAACAATAATTTACACAAAATCCAAGTCCAAGAGTTTAGAAGAGATAAAGTTGTAGTAATTTAATTGGTAGAGGCAAATTCAATAATAAGGGATTTAGGTAATATAAAAAATATTTGCATAAATAAAGGTCTGGAAGGAAATAGCTCCCTCGATGTCATAATTGGTTATGACTTTGGTGAGCACGGTGAGATGTCACGCTCGGGGGCTGAGATGAAGACTTCTGAGGGGACGGTCAGCGCCCGCTGCTGCTGAGAGCAGTGTCTGGCTGGACTAATCCTTTATTACCGATCTGGAGAAGGACATGTACAGCCTCCAGCGAATCATTCCACCAGTAAAACAGGAGTAGCTACGGCAACCTCCCAGATGGTGGTGAATTCCATTTGGTACAAACAGAATTACCAGCAGCAGCAGCGCTTGTAGAGCCCTTGTCCTCGTTGTCGATCCAGGAAAGAATGTTGGATAACTATTAGGGAAAAAAGAGGCGTTTGTACATGATCGAGAGAATCTGGGCCACGGTGTTGGTGGCCATTGTGCGCAGATGAAATATTCCAAAACGAAGCTGCAAATCTGTGCAACTGCCTTGTCTTTCGAAAGGATTATATTGTCAACAAACATAAAACAGCTTATTTTAAATACGTATGACCGCATCATTTACCTCCCAAAAATGCCGAAGAGCGTTTTAAGAAGCGGTCACACTGGAAAAAGATTAAATCTGTTTGGGGTTGCGAACTGTTCGAGCATCTGCGAACTAAGCTTTAACATCAGCAGCGTACTTCTTGAAGTCATTCAGCGAATTCATGGTACCGATTGGGTATTGGGTATTACCCAACAATGATTTCTGGTTTTATTTAAGCTAAAATACATAATTTATAATTTGTTGTATCATTTAAAATTTATTGAAGTGAACTTATGTACATCGACTTGAATATTTGTAGCACTCATTTGTACAGTTGTGTATTTTGTTTTATTTACTGTACACCTTGTGACGTTCGGAATGGAATTGATATTCATACCCGAAATATACAACTTTTACTGTCACACACTTTCAGTGAGAACAGTACGAAAGTTGTACAGGCTTTTTTGACATATTGAATATACAGTACAGTATAGAATGAGTACAGTATTTTTGAGAACACCAGACCACTGTACAGTACTATATACTTAGAAATGAATGTATTCATGCAGGTCTCTAATGTCAAATATCTGGTCTGCAACGAAAAGTACGACTGATTTCTTGCAATGTAGATTGTGCCAAGATCCAACAACAACTTTCATTCGGATTAGCGAGTTAACGGTAAAGCCTATGGAAGTGTTGTTGCCCAGTTCAACGAAGGCGCGGAGAACGAAGAGAACACGATAAATTGTTAGTGTAGTCTGCTTTGTCAATGGAGGAGCCGCATATGCATATGGCAATTGCTCTTCCTATAGAAAGAGCAATTACGAAAACAAAATGAGCTTGATGAGCAATGGCTTGGGCATCAAGGGCTTATACTATACATGTGCCGACAGCGCTGCCTGAACATGTTTCCTATACACTGTGTATACCAAGCTGCCGACCCCTGCTCTAAGGAATAAAATTTATAACGTCGAAAGTATAATTTTTATACATTCGAAAGTGTAAAATCAATAAGCATCTACTCAAAAGTATAGAATTCATGTAACAATCGTATACATTTTTTTTTTGCGTGTACAAATATTAAGAGATTTAAACACTTGTTAACAAATATTTTGTTTTAAATTAAGTTATTATTCTTACTTGAGCTAGTGGTATAGCAAAGCATATTTAGCTTAGGGCATAAAGCTCTGGATCGCTTAATTTCCTTACTTTCCAGAAACTTAAAACATTTTCACTAGATTTTATATACGGCAATTTCAACGATTCAATCTATCCATGGACATCTGTTGCTTCATTCGGAACAATGTGAGCACTTATAAAGTCGTCCAAAAGATCGAAATTACTTCCTTCATGTACAGTATCCGAAGCCATTGAATAATTTTATGATATTAAATTTGGAATGGGGCTGTGGCTTTTAATTTGTGCCCACAATTTCTTTAGAAAATGAATTGCTCCTTCCTTTTGTGAGCCGTCCAGGATATGATCAAATCTTGGGTCCAGGTTAAGGTTCTTACTGCCATTCTTTTAAGAAGCGTCTCTCCAATCGTAAAAAGAATTAATTCTTTACTTAAAGCGCTGGTTGCTAAAATCTGTTACGTTGACAACTTGCAAACCAGCCACAGAGCATACAAACTTCCATAATGCAATTGTTCTTGTTGAAACTGCACTATAGTTTTTTTCAGTGGAGCCATAATTGTAACGTAGGAGTCCATGAACTCATGTTCATTAACAACGAAATAGTCGTTTTTGAATTTAATTTCAACAGTTTCAATAGGGCCTAATATTGCTTTCGTTTTATTAAGTAGGTTATATTATATGTTGATCCCCATCTAGTTGGACAAAAAAATTACGGTAACCGTTTGATTGCTTCCGAAAGTGTTTGGTAAAATCGCGGCAGGTTAACAAATACTCTCTTATATTTGCATTTTTTGTTACATCAAGTGCACAAAGCTGTCCAGTGTGTGCTGCTTATCGACATATTTGTATTTCACCCACATACATATTTTCTGTTTTTGGAAAAGGTCGACTTGCTTCGTGTACTCAAAGTTCTCTTCAATACAGACTTCGTCAATATCAGCATCGCTTTTATGCATTTCTGATAAAATTTTCGAAGGGTCAGGGCTATTTCTTATTTGTCTAGCGAGCTTTTGGAATGTACTTGAACCTGCTCCTTTAGTTCCACCATTCCAAGAATTCGCGATTTTATTTCTTTGCTGACGAATTAAGCACTGATGCCGAATATATTTCGATCAAGCCGCGTTGCACTATCTATTTTTAAAGAAGGCAGTCGATTTTTACATTCTTGATGTATTTGAAGTCTAACATTCGCTGCTACCTGTTTTAGAACAGACTTGCGCTTCCTTCCGTTAAAAATAATTTTTTTTCCGCTTTTTTCGTTAAGACCTTGACATATGGGGTCAATTACGTTGCGCATATTAGTTGAGTTTAGCACATGAAACGGAATGCTGTCTTCAGTGATAAGACCAATGTATGACCGGATTACATTTTTTCTATTGATTTTAACTTTAATTAGTTGAAATATGTTTTATATTTAACGTGGTCGGAATCTATCTTCTCGTAATATTTTAAAATGTTGATACTTTTCTTTGCCGGTGTCATGTTTACGCAGTTAATCAAAACTCAAAAGTGCCAAAAATATTTTCTTAAAACTACAAAGCGACAAGTAAAAAGAAGTGGGAAAGCTACAGTCGAGTGTGACCGACTGTAAGATACCCGATACCCAAAGCATTGTGGGTGAAATTAAACAGCACATGAACATGGAAAAAAGGAAATGTTGACAAATAGAGACAAATGTTTCTGGAAACAAGTTGAGCAACACTCAAAAGAGACAAATGTTGCTAGGAACATGTCCCGGCTTTTTTTTTTTTTTTTATTCCATTTTTTTTTTTACTATTATACACTATTTTTTAAAGGTGTATAAGGGTAGAAACCAGGGATTTCGTCAGGTGGTACGGCCGTCAAGCAATGCTGTCTGAGTATTGTTAGGACGCCTGCAGCAAACTCTGCTACCGCTTTGTCAGCAGAATCGGGACCAGCGACGATACTGTTGGGTGCCTTTGCAGCTTTTCCTCTGGCTCGAAGCGCTCACTGGCAAATCGACGGCGCTCGACAACGTGAGGGGGTCTTCCGTAATGCCCCTGCCACACTCCGAGCCCCAGTCCTCGTCGTCGTGGCCGAAGCGCTTCAGGTAGCTCCGAAAGCATCTGTGACCAGTAGTCTACCTGGCCGTGCTTTCGCCGTATACAGTCCCCGATGTTTAGGACCAGACTGTGCGTCCAGCGGCCCTTGGATGAACGATTTTGCCGAATTTCTCGCCATGTAAACTAAGCTTTCGTCGCTGATTCTTAAGGCTTCAGCCACCTCCTTCAGCTCCCGCGCAATCTCTGGTAGTAGTGGCATTCCAGCTACCACCAGCACTGCGTCGTCCGAGATCGTCCGAAAAGCGCTGGCCACTCTGATTGCGCCCAATCTGTAAACTGACTGAACGCCACCCCGCTACGTGCTGACCTTCATTTCGTCTGCCCATATAGTCTCGTAGGCTGTCGAAGCACTCGGGTTTTGCTTCAGTGCGTGTTCGTTTATTGACGCTTAAGCACGGCTGCGGACACTTGAATGGTGTTAAATTTTAATTTAATTTAATTAATTAATTTTTAATTTAAATAAAAAACATACAAAAAAAATGTCAAAGAAACATTAATAAACGAAAATGCTAAAATAAATTATTAAAAAAATAATTATTATAAAAGTTATATTTACTTATGTTTTTAGAATATATTTCAGCACTCAGAATTTAAACAAAGAACTTAAACAAAAACAACGCCTCATTTCAAGCTCAAAATTATTAAAAATTTAGTTTACAAAAAAAAATGTAAGCTTCCCTTATTATACAAAGGCGATTTAAAGCACCACCCACTTTTCAATGGTTAATCCACACACTCAAATGTCGTTTCGCTCCCACTGATTAACTGAACCCCTCAAGCATCTCAAGCATCTTCCCCTACATAAGTACCAATACGCGTACCAAGCTGGTAAGTCAACCGAGACCGTCATTCACTGCCTTACAACAACCATTGAAAAGGCCATTGACGCTCAACAAATAGCACTAGGTGCCTTTTTAGACATCTCAGGAGCTTTTGACAATACGTCATATGAGGCTATCCGTGCCTTTCTAGTACAAAAAAAAATCTCCACACCCATTATTAGGTGGATTCTGGAATTGCTCAAATCCAGAATCATAACAGTAGACCTAGGAGGAACCATGACCTCAATCACAGCCACAAGGGGGAAGAAACAGTATCTCTGCCCAGTGGATCACAAACGTGGTAGACTGACGGGTCGAAACTGGTAAACGGTGACACCGGGGCTGATATTTTCGGACCAAGGTTCAACAAGTCCATAGCCATGGGAAAGTCTCCAACCATTTTCCAAGCAGAGATAAACGCCATAGAAATCTATGCTCGTGAATGCCTTCGCAGGAAAATGCAAAGCGCACTGATTTACACCTTTTCTGACAGTCAGGCGGCGCTCATAGCGCTGAGATCCTTCACGATCTCCTCCAGACTTGTAGACAACGATTTCCAGCAGCTAAACGTCCTTGCCTGCAAAAATATCTTAACGGTGGGTTGGGTTCCAGGGCATGAAGGCCATATAGGAAACGAGGTGGTAGACTCCTTAGCTAAACGCGAGGCGATGACCACTAATCGGCCCTGAACCGTTCTGTGGACTTTCGAAAGGACAGAAAAGACAACTGTTCAGGAAATGGGAGGAAAAGGAGATAAGTCGCCACTAGACCGACAGTGCAGGGTTGAGACAAGACAAACAATTTCTCGTCCCCCAGATGTCGCGATCCAAACGCATCATCAATTTAAGAAAGAGTGAAATACGCACTCAAACAGGCTACCTTACGGGCCACTGCAACCTAAGGTATCACCTTAAGAAATTCATACTTTCAGAAATCGACACATGCAGACTAATCAGACGTCGACTTCAACAACTAGGAGGTGAACTTATCCCCCCTACAGGATTTGGGAACAGATAGACCCCGCCAAAGTGCTCTCCTTTATCAGAAGCCTAGGTATAGAGGCTCTACCCTAATCCTACAGACCGGCACAAAAGAACTAACATCTGGTCGCGGTGCAACAAGGCCTATGTAATAATAATAATGTATTGAGCCAACATTCTTGTATATCTTAGGATTTAGAATGATTATCTCAGGAAAAGTCTTAAATACTTAATTTATGTGAAAATTAGTGTTTCAATAATTATATTCTTACATTTCGCAGATGAAAATGGATTACCTGGTTATTCCCGCGCTTCAACAAGTAGTTCTACTCATGTTCACTACAAAAAAGGAAAAAATTCGAGCATCAAAATACTCAAGTCTCATATGCCGACGTCGATTAATCAAGACAAAAGCCTTCAGTTAAAAAATACATACTTCACTCGATCGCCTCAACCCAAACGTCGGGACTTACGCCTACATCCTCACGCTGTTCGAACTGGTGATTATTATATGTTCGAAGAGTTCGACGACGATGACGATATGGATGTATATGAAGAATATGATTTCTTGGAGAAGGAAGATTATCGCTCTCGACAAATTCGACTATCAGTAAGCAATAAGAAATATGATTTTATTACATTTTTATACCCTTGCAGAGGGTATTATAATTGTGCCATGATATTTGCAATGCAGTGAAGGAGGCATCTCCGACCCCATAAAGAATATATATTCTTGATCAGCCGAGTCGATCTTGCCAAGTCCGTCTGTCTGTCCGTCTGTCGGTTTCTATGTGAACTAGTCTCTCAGTTTTTAAGCTATCAGGCTGAAACTTTTAGCATAGTCTTATTTCTTTAGCACCCAGTATATATGTCGGAACAGCCTAAACCGGACCACTATATCACATTGCTGCCATAGGAATGAAAGCGAAATTAATGTAAAAAATTTTTAACTTCTCTGTTTTTCAGCGAATTTCTATAAATTTTGAGACATTGTAGTTTTTTTTTAATTCCAGAATTACGGTTTTAATTTCATGAAGATCGGACAACTAGATAATATAGCTGCCATAGAAAGGATCGGTCGATTTATGTGAAAATGTAAATTTCTACATGTAAAATGTAAAATTTACAGAATGTACAGAACTGTATATTTTTTTTAACATAACCAAAATGGATCTATTTTCAATGATCCAATTGCAGACTGCAAGGATATACAAACTTCGGTTTACCGAAGTAAGCTTACTTTCTTGTTTAAAATATATTTGTATGTGTAGCGATGTTGTCAATTTCCCATCGTAGATTGCACTTTAGGACACTTTGATTTCCTTCCGACGTATATGAGTGTTATCGCCACCTTGAGGTCCAATCGCCTTGATTCATACACAGAGGGAATTATGGGATCCGGAAATTGAGAATCCGGGTACTCAAATTCGTAATATTCTTATTTTGAGTACGGATTTTCTTCTTTTTCTTACTTTGGGACCAAAAATAACTCAAAACAAAAAAGAAAGCTATCTTCGGTAAACCGAAATTTGTATACCCTTGCAGTCTGCAATTGGAGTATTGAAAATCGATTCATTTTGGTTACAGTTAAAAAAATATCTTAGTGTTTAAACATTTTACATCTTACATATAGAATTTTACATTTTCCATGTAGAATTTTAGATTTTACATGTAGAATTTTACATTTTCATTTAAATCGACCGATCGTTTCTATGGCAGCTGTATGATATAGTTAGCCGATCTTAATGAAATTAAAACCGTACTTCTATAACAGTAAAAAACTGCTATATCTTGAAATTGATTAATATACGTTGAAAAACAAAAAAGTTAATACTTTTTATACCCTTGCAGAGGGTACTATAATTTTGCCATGATATTTGCAACGCAGTGAAGGAGGCATCTCCGACTTCATAATGTATATATATTCTTGATCAGCATCATCAGCCAGTCGGTCTAGCCATGTCCGTCTGTCTGTCCGTCTGTCTGTCTGTCTGTCCGTCTGTCGGTTTCTACGGGAACTAGTCTCTCAGTTTTTGAGCTATCGGGCATAGTCTTTTTTCTTTAGCACGCAGCATATATGTCGGGACGGCCGAAATCCAACCACTTTATCCCATAGCTGCCATACAAATGATGGCGAAGATAAAGTTAAAAAAAATTTAACAACAATTGTTTGTGTGACAAACCGTTTAAGCTGAGGTACTATCCGAAGAATCCAAAAGTTCAAATTAAAATTTGGAAATTAATGATAAGGTTGATGAGCAACTGCAAATGGGATGCATCGAGCACTCCAAAAGACCGTATACTTCCCCCATAGTAATGGTAAGAAAGAAGATCGGCAAATGGAGACTATAAAGGACGCATATCTCATGCAACGAATAAATTTCATATTGAACCAACTAAGGGAAGCGCGATACTGCCAAATACCGCTAAAGGAACGGAGCAGGCAGTTTACGGCATTTACAGTGCCGGGCAAAGGTCTGTTGCAACGGAACGTGATGCCATTCCAACGAGCGTTAGACAAAGTAAAAGGGACCGAAATTGTCGAAATGCATTTGCATATCAAGATGATATAGTAGTGATCGGAAGGACGAAGGAGGCACACATAAGGAACCTGAAGGAAGTTTTTCGCCGACAAGAGGACGCAAACTTGCGGATTGACGCAAAAAAGAGTCAGTTTTTCCAAAAGGAACTGCTGTTTCTGGGACACCGAATAACAAAACAAGGAATCGGCACGGACCCGGACAAGGTAGCAGCAATCGCAGAACTAAAATCACCATCAACCGTAAGAGAACTCAAGAAATACCTGAGGTGGCGTCGTGGTACAGGAGATTTGTCCCAGACTTCGCAAAAATAATGTTGCAACGAACTGCTGCGCAAGGGCACCAAATGGGAATGGTCCAAAATCAACAAGACGCGTTCGAAGAAGTAAAAGCAAAGCTGGTAGCCGACCCAATCCTGGAGTGTCCAGATTTTGGCGAAATGTTCGTGGTTCAGACGGATGCTAGCGACTATGGGATTGGAGCCATACTCACGCAGAACACGAAGGAAGGAGAAAAGGTGATGTCATATTCCAGTAGAACGCTGAACGGTACCGAGAAGAACCTATTCGACCACGGAGAAGGAGTGTTTGGCGAAAGTGTGGGCAGTATGCAAGCTGCGGCCATACCTGAAGGGGTACCATTTTAAAGTAATTACAGACCACATGGCTTAAAATTGGCTAAATAGCATAGAAAGCCCTTCAGGCCGAATAGCGAGATAGCATACCGAAAAGGCAAGCTAATCGTGGTTGCAGACGCTTTATCCAGGCAACCACTACCTGAGACCGTTCGACAAGTGAAAGAGACAACCGTAACGGCAAACGAGTCGTGTCCATGGATCGAGAAAATGCTGGAGAAAATCAAGCGGAACCCATAGAAGTTTCCCGACTATATGCTGGAGTGATCAACATTGTACAGGCACATTCCACATCGAGCTGGCAGCGAAGACGTAGTCGCATGGAAATTGTGCGCATGGAAATTGTGCGTGCCCCAAGGACTAAGGGAGAGCGTGCTACAAAAAAACCACGACAATAGCGAGAATAGCGGCAAGGTACTACGATACGAGGGCGTATGTCAGGAAATGCGAAATATGCTTGAAGTACAACCCAAACCAGCTGCAATCAGCAGAACAAATGCTCACACAAGTACCAACGATGCTGGGACGAAAAGTGGCCCGAGATAATGCTAGCAGTGAGTACGAGCATATCGAACTCCACGGGGTACACACCAGCGTTCCTAACGCAAGGACGCGAACCCAGGCTGCCAAGCGCGTTGTTTGACAAGGAGACACTAGGTACGGAAAGACAAACGGAGACGCCCGATGAAAGCTCGCAGAAGTTGAACGAAATATTTGAGGTTGTCCGAAGGAACTTGGAGAAGGCGGCGTAGGACCAGGCCAGGTACTACAACCTGAGGAGGCTTTGGAATCCGAGAATTGGAGACACGGTGTGGGTGAAAGAGCACCATTTGTCGAAGGCCGTGGAAGGATTCGCAGCGAAATTGGCACCAAAATACGATGGACCATTCAAGGTGACAAATTTCCAGTCGCCAGTCATCTGCGTCGTACAACACGGTCACTAAGAAGGAAAAGCTGGTACATATAAGTCAGTTAAAGCCACAGGGTGTAAAAGAAGCAATCGAGGATGTTACGGCCAGGGCAGAAGACTCCGACACTCGAGTCACAACGCGCCAAAGCGAGGTATCAGCAAGGCGCGCGAAGACAACGATGAGGATGTTACCGCAGAGGCAGAGGACTCCAACGACGGAATCGCCGAAGATCAGGATGGTACCGCCAGGGCGAAGGACTCCATCATCAGTGCCAGTCACACACCACTGCG